>RCUC01169202.1:0-60748 GCA_003697995.1 Taxidea taxus jeffersonii | reverse complement strand
TTGTTTGTGCTCTCTCTCCTCTGTCAAATGAATAAATAAATTTATTTTTTTTAATTTTTTTAAAAGATTTTATTTATTAGTCAGAGAGAGAGAGAGCGAGCGAGCACAGGCAGACAGAGAGGCGGAGGGAGAAGCAGGCTCCCCACCGAGCAAGGAGCCCGATGTGGGACTCGATCCCAGGACACTGGGATCATGACCTGAGCCGAAGGCAGCCGCTCAACCAAATGAGCCACCCAGGCGTCCCATAAATAAGAAATTTAAAAGAAAAATTCAAAACTAGTATGCTTTGCAATAAGGTTAACGTACATTAGGCTAACATCTGGCAAACACTGAGAAACAACCCAAGCCCCCAGTGAAAGTGCATAAGTTAGATCCACAATTTGCCATTATGTCACATTGAAAATGATCTTTTTAAAAAATTTTTTAAAAGATTTTATTTATTTATTTGACAGAAAGAGATCACAAGTAGGCAGAGAGGCAGGCAGAGAGAGAGGAGAAAGCAGGCTCCCTGCTAAGCAGAGAGCCCGATGTGGGGCTTGATCCCAGGACCCTGGGGATCATGACCTGAGCCAAAGGCAGAGGCTTTAACCCACTGAGCCACCCAGACACCCCAGAAATGACGTTTTCAATGGCATCAATATGCCAGGTTAAAACATGATGCTAAAGGGCTTTATAAAGCAGTGTGTGTATGCCTGTGTGTGCGTGTGTATCAGACTTTTATAAAAGAACTCTTAAATATTTGCTTCATATCTCTAGAAAAAAATACACCAAAACAGCATACTGTTTTTCTGGCTGATGGGACTCTAAATGATTTGTTTTCCCCTCATTATATCACTCCATAGTTTCTAAATTTTCCAGAGTGAACATATTTCTCTTGTAAGTAAAGAAGTTATACAAATAATGAAACAATGACAGAAAAGAAACCTAAGTGAACTAAAAGAAACATCAAGGAAAAGAAAACCACAGTTTTCTCACTACCCCCATTTTATTCCAACACCACATTTGTACCATGAAGCCCGGGGAGAAATGTGGATGCTTTAGAACAGATACAATTAAAGAGGGTGGAAACAAACACCGGGTAATTGGTGCAACGCAACTGGCCAAGCCTGTCGTCCTCAAGTACTGCACCAAATCCTAACAGGAAAGGAGTCTTTTCTCCATCAGAATTATGGACTTAGATTACGGTAAAGAAATCTACCTGAGGGGCGCCTGGGTGGCTCAGTGGGTTAAAGCCTCTGCCTTCGGCTCAGGTCATGATTCCAGGGTCCTGGGATCAAGCCCCACATCGGGCTCTCTGCTTAGCAGGGAGCCTGCTTTCTCCTCTCTCTCTGCCTGCCTCTCTGCCTACTTGTGATCTCTGTCTGTCAAATAAATAAATAAAATCTTAAAAAAAAAATCTATCTGAAATACCTTACCTCTAACTGTTCAAGTCAGGGATCCTGCCTACTAGCTTAGGTAAACACAGGTTAGGAGTGAATTGAGAATTTAGAGGTAAGGGGTTCAGGAGGTATAAACACCTCCAAGAAAAAGAAATCTGAATTAGTCTAGGAATGCAAAAGACACAGGCAGGAATGACAGACAGGGCTTGGAAAGGAACATGGCCGGGGTGGGGGGTTGGCAGGGAGACCAAAAACCCCAGCTGACATGAGGATCCAAAGAACGCAGTGGACCCAGGGATGGCGCTGATGGTGGGAAGGCTTCATCCGGTAGGGAAGGGGAAGCCTGGGCAACTGCTTCTGTTGCACGCTCATCACATCTGGTAAAGCCTGGAGCACAAAGCAAGCCTTAAATAAGAGCAGAATGGATAGGAGGTGCTTTAAGGCCCAGATTCTGTGGATTTGGCCACATGCAAAAGTAAGACAATCAGCTAAAATGCTTGTCGACTTTGTCAACCTCCTCTGGAAGTGACTGCACCAACTCTGTTATTTTATCATCATTTATACCACATTGTCTATGTCCCAGCTACTAGGTGGTAAATTTTATATTATGAACTTCTCTCATTTAAAACTACCAAAGCTCTGGGATGCCTGAGTGGCTGTCAGTTGAACGTTCAGCTCTTTATTTCAGCTGTGCTTGTGGGATCCTGAGACTGGGCCCGGTGTTGGGTGTGGAGCCCACTTAAGAATCTCTCTCCCTCTCCCTCTGCACCACCCCCAACTCATGAGCACATTCTCTCTCTCAAAAATGAGGTAAAGAAAGGAAGGAAAGGAAAAAAGAAAAACTACCAAACTCTATTTGAATTAAAAGCTGAAGCACTAGGGGTGCCTGGATGGCTCAGTTGGTTAAGCGTCTGACTTCCACAGAGGTAGTGATCTCAGGGTCCTGAGATGGAGCCCCATGTGGAGCCCTGCATCCATGGAGAGTCTGCTTCTCTCTCTCCCTCTGCCCCTCCCCCCATTCTCTCTCTCTCTCGCATGCGCACACATGCACTCTCAAATAATAAATTTTTTTTAAAAAGGCTGAAATACTATATACTATCTGAAATCTCAAAACCAGAGCATAAAAATTAATTTTTAATAGGGCACTTGGATGGCTCAGTCAATGGTATACACAACTCTTATTCTCAGGGTTTTGAGTTTGAGCCCCACTTGGGTATAGAGATTAAAAATTAAAATCTTGGGACGCCTGGGTGGCTCAGTTGGTTAAGCAGCTGCCTTCGGCTCAGGTCATAATCCCGGCGTCCTGGGATCGAGTCCCACATCAGGCTCCTTGCTCGGCAGGGAGCCTGCTTCTCCCTCTGCCTCTGCCTGCCACTCTGTCTGGCTGAGCTTGTGTGCTCTCTCTCTCTCTCTCTCTCTCTCAAATAAATAAATAAATAAAATCTTTAAAAAAAATTAAAATCTTAAAAATTAATTATTTAAGGGTTTATTTTAGACAGAAATAATATGAGCAGGGAAGAGGGACAGAGGGAGAGGGAGAAGCAGACTCCCTGTTGAGTGGGGAGCCCCAGTAGGGTCTCGATCCCAGGATCCTGGGATCATGACCTGAGCCAAAGGCAGACGCTTAACCAACTGAGCCACCCACGTGCCCCTTTAAAATTAATTTTTAAGAACACAAATTCTAAAAAGAAAGAACGGAAAGAATCTCACACCATGCATCAAAATCATTTGTATCCCATCTTTTCAGTGTTTTTACTTCAAAGCCTGTATCAGGATATCCCCTTTCCTAAAAAATATTTTCAAACTGATAGACTTCCAACAGAAAAGACTGATTATCTTGGCTATTCGGTTTTGACCTGTTGAGAGCATCCCCTCCCTATCACAGCCACCATGCAGTAGATTCAAGCTCTTATCCTACACAAAGAGAGGAGTTAAACCAACTCTCTGGGAAACTGCAGCAAACTTAATTCTCCTCATCCTCTGACCATTCTCAGAATCACACACTGTTGATCCCAAGACCTAATTAATTTTCAGAAAGAGAACATTTCCCGAGACACCTATCATTACCATCTGAGACCTTCGGTGTTAAGATCTAAACAACTCGAAGCCTACTTAGGAATGCACTAAAGAGACCCCACAGCCCCTGGCACTGAAGTCACATAAACAAGGGTGTTTTCCAGGCTTCCGTGCTGGTTTTGTTTGTTTTTGAATTTTTATTTTTATTTAAACATATAATGTAACCCCACCACCCTCTCCCAACCCCCCTCTCCCCCACCCCCCTCAGTTTGTTTTATGACATTAAGAGTCTCTTTTGGTTTGTCTCCCTCCTTTTTTTTTTTTTAATATTTTATTTATTTATTTGACAGACAGAGATCACATGTAGGCAGAGAGGCAGGCAGAGAGAGAGGAGGAAGGCAGGCTCCCTGCCGAGCAGAGAGCCCGATGTGGGGCTCAATCCCAGGACTCTGGGATCATGACCTGAGCCGAAGGCAGCCGCTTAACCAACTGAGCCACCCAGGCGCCCCGGTTTGTCTCCCTCCTGATCCCATCTTGTTTCATTTATTCTTTTCCTACCCCCTTAACCCCCACCCCCATTGCATCTCCACTTCCTCATATCAGGGAGATCATATGATAGTTGTCTTTCTCCAACTGACTTATTTCACTAAGCATAATACCCTCTAGTTCCATCCATGTCGTCGCAAATGGTAAGATTTCATTTCTTTTGATGGCTGCATAGTATTCCATTGTATATATATACACATCTTCTTTATCCAGTCATCTGTTGATGGACATCTAGGTTCTTTCCATAACTTGGCTATTGTGGACATTGCTGCTATAAACATTCCGGTACACGTGCCCCTTCGGATCACTACGTTTGTATCTTTAGGGTAAATTACCAGTAGTGCAATTGCTGGGTCATAAGGTAGCTCTATTTTCAATTTTTTGAGGAACCTCCATGCTGTTTTCCAGAGTGGCTGCGCCAGCTTGCATTCCCACCAACAGTGTAGGAGGGTTCCCCTTTCTCCTTCCGTGTTGTTTTTTAAAGAGAACTGTTTGCACAAATCTTGTGCCTTCTTTTCATTGCTAAGGATGAGCCTGTTCAAATCTGCCATCACGGGGTCAGGGGCTTAGAGGAGTCACAGTTACATAACATGATTTCTTCACTCACCCATGTCTGCCCAGCTCCCTTCTTTGGAAGAAAGAGCAAGGGGAGGGAAGGGAGGAAAGAGGACGGGACAGGAAAGAACGGGCACCTGCTTCCTGGCGGTTGTTTCCACAGCACGGCTCTGAGCTGCTGCTCCCCGACCCTGTACACCCAGCTGCAACAGGGATTTCTTTCGGCCTGCTATATCGTGACCTTTCTCGTCTCACAATCCATCACCTTCTCCTACTCAAGGTTTAAACTTCCTTCCCTTTACCAATAAATTGAAAGACAAGGACAATGTCTTTACTGATGCTGATAAAATCCCCCAAATTAACGGCCAACAAGGAAGGCCCTCCATTTCTCTGGTTTGCTGGATTACAGAAGTGGTCAAAACTGGCACATGTCTACAGAAGAGAAAAACACATTTGTAGTAACTACAGAAAGTGGGAGGGAGGAGACTCACCTATATTTTCTGATCCATTTCACAGCCTTCCCATTTAAAAATAGTCTTTCTCGTTTAAATATTTTACTGTATTTTCCACATTTCCTAATGTGAACAGGTATGACTTTTACAACCAGAGCTGGGGTTTTCATGTTTAAGTCTAATCATATGGAAGAACTTTCAAAAAGTTTCTCTGAAGGAGCTAAAATGTTTCCAGGCTTATGCTTGGTTAATCAAGGTTGCCATATAATGTATTATCCAAACCAGGCCCCTCCAGGAGGACAGGGAAACTGGATGGACATGTGGGCAGGAACAACAGACCTGAACCAGCACCTCCCCAGCAAACCCGACCAACTGCCAGAGAGCCTGAGTGTGACCTTCTTACAAGCCGCTTCCTACCTGGTGACTCAGAAGCGGTTTTCTGTGCTACAAGACGCCAACGCAACAGTGTTCGGTGCGGAATTCAGCTGGGCATCCCTGTAATAGCACAGAAGGACCTGCACCCTGGCTGACAGAAGACAAGAGGAGGGAACAGATTTCCCAGGTGCCAAGCTTTCTTGGTTCCCCTCCTGCCGCAGCAACCACTCCTTACCTACCCCTTTGCTGGCCCTCCTCCACCTCTACACCCTGCTGGGCCCTTGGACCCTCCCTTTCACCCCTACAGATATGATCCCCCAAATGCTAATATCCCATTCCCTGACTCTAAATACCCTCTCCCGATGCTCACACCCAGTGAGTAGCTCCAACACACGCTGCTTCCCCTAAGCACCGCGATCTCCAGCCCTGCTTTCTACCTGGTGTCCCGGCGGCCAGCTCCACACTCCTTTACTGCCCCCAGCTCCCCACCCCGGCCTGCTCACCAGTCTGCCACCCGTACCTCAGTGCCTGGCCACTCCTTCCTGAGGCTCAGGTGAGATACCGGAAGCTGTCCTGGCCTGCCCTCTCGTACGTCCATCCCCCTCCAGTCGTGGGTACCCGGGTCAGCTCTGCTCCGTGGCCTGACCACCTCTCACCACGTCCACAGAGCCAGAACCCTGGCTGGAGCCACTGTCAGCTCGGCTGCCCTGTGGCACTCAACTCCTGACTGGTCTGCTCCCTGCTTGGCAGCCACAGAGGTCCTTTTAAAACTAGGCAGAACAGGTCACTCTGCTCAAAGCCCTCCCACAGCTTTTCCTCAGAGTCAGGAAAAGCCAAAATCTTCCCCAGGGCTGCACGGCCTACATCTTCTCTGTTGACCCCATCCTGCCCTATGTCCAGCCACACCACCTCCTCGCGGTCCCTCAGACATCACCACCACAGCGGCCTTCCCTCACAGGCCATCTCCTCAGGGCAGCCTTTCCCAGCCAGCTGAACGGGCAACACTTCACGCCTAGCAGCGTCTACCCCGCTTCCCAAGTTTATTGTTCCATTCGTATTTACCTACCATCTACACATCTGACCTATCTCTAGCATGCGCTGCCTGTCTCGTCACCAGCGTGGAAGCTCTGTGAGGTCAGAGATTTTCGTCCAAGTCCCTGCTGTTCCCCAGAGGCTTTAGCCTGTGGGAAGCACTCAGTACCTATTTTCAAGGGATAGATCAATTAATGGCCTGTGGGTCCTAAATGATCTTTATCTGACTTCATATTCTGTTCCTCGTGATCCCTCTTCCTTGATTTATTTTCTTCACAGAATTTGTCACTGGCTGCCATTTGATGCTTCTGCTTCTTTGTCCATCGTCCACCTCCTCTCACCGTTGTAAGTCAAGGCCAAGAGCGCAGGAACCAGACAGGCCCCCAGCGAACATGGGCTGCAAGTCAGAGTCCCTGTTGCACCTGCCTTCTCAGACCGGGCCACAAGCCATTCTCACCTGGGCTGCCAGAGCCCCGTGACCAGGCTTCCTGTCTCCAGGCCCTTCCTCTCACAGCACCCATGGCAGGAATTCTCTACCCCGAAGCTCAAGCAACTTGGCTACAGGCATTCATCAGCTCCCCGGCTGCCCACCTCCGTTCTCTGTATTCTGACTGTACCAAGCTCATGCCCAGAACGAGACACGGCCAGGCTGTTCCCTGGCTATTCTCCCTCCTCTTGAGCTGCTTTACGGAGATGTTTTTCAGGACTTTGAGGCCATCTCCTCTGAGAATCTCTGACAGGCCAAGCCCACCCCCATAAACATGGCTGGGCAGGGGTCCTTCCAGGGTGCTCATGCAGCACCCCACACTGAACTCAAACTCTGACACTTGGGGTCTGATTGCAGACTTGCCTTAGGGAACCTTCAACACTTCCGCCAGCTGTGAACTTGGCCCTGGAACACCGACGTGCTGAAACCTGCTGTACTACAAGTGGGCCTCTGCCAACACGAAGTTCAGGCTATTAACCTGGTGTCCCCTGCACAGCCCTCCAAGTTCAGATGACACAGAGATCCCCACACCCAACTGCAGACCTTTTCCTGCAGTCCTTCCTGGCCTGTACCCTTAGTGTAGGACAGTTCTTCAAGGCTATTCACTGTTTTTCTGGTTCTAATTTCTCACCATGTGGCATTCACTTATATTACACATTTCCTACTTGCCTTTAAAAGCACACAAATTTGCCTAACAAGATTCCCGTGGGATAAGGAGAGCTTTTATTATGTTTCTCTTATTTAATATCAACTCTGATCACATGGTCTAACTTCTGTGAGAAGTTGCAAAGCTCTTGCTCTTACTGTGACCTATTCATTATTCCTCTACTAAATAAGGATTTACTCTTTTCTCCTTAAAGTATTGTCATGGACCTTTGTTTTACTTGTGTAAAGAAATTCTGACTCTCAGGGTGCCTGGGTGGCTCTGTGGGTTAAGATCTTGATTTTGGCTCAGGTTATTATCTCAGAGTCATGAGATCGAGTCCTGTGTTGGGCTCGGCACTGGGCATGGGGCCTGCTTAAGATTCTCCCCCGCCCCCGCCCCTGCTCACGCATGCATGTGCTCTCTAAAAAAATTAAAATATAAAGAAACTGATTCCCTTTCCGTGTGAGTTCCCAAAAAAAAAATCAGCCCTTGCCACATCTGAGGAAATTCTTATCCAACATAATACAAAACCACAGCAAAAGAAGCAGGGAGACCTGTCAGGGTGGCAGGAGAGGGAAGAAAAATCTCAGAAGAAACATTCAGAAGAGGATTTTACACCAGACGGAAAACAGAACAACTGGAGAATTATTTTAAAATAAGTACATTAGGGGGCACCTGGGTGGCTCAGTGGATTAAGCCGCTGCCTTCGGCTCGGGTCATGATCTCAGGGTCCTGAGATTGAGCCCCATGTTGGGCTCTCTGCTCCGTGGGGAGCCTGCTTCCTCCTCTCTCTCTGCCTGCCTCTCTGCCTACTTGTGATCTCTGTCTGTCAAATAAATAAATAAAATCTTTAAAAAAAAAAATAAGTACATTAGGGTCCTCGGTGATTTAAATGAAGGATCAGGGGCGCCTGGGTGGCTCAGTGGGTTAAAGCCTCTGCCTTCGGCTCAGGTCATGATCTCAGGGTCCTGGGATCGAGCCCCACATCAGGCTTTCTGCTCAGCAGGGAGCTTGCTTCCCCCCCTCTCTCTGCCTGCCTCTCTACCTACTTGTGATCTCTGTCTGTCAAATAAATAAATAAAATCTTCTTTAAATGAAGGATCATTTTTAAACAACACAAAGACATTGTTAACAAGAAATTAACCACCAAAAATAGGCAGGAATGGAAACAGAAATCTCAGAAATAAAAACTACAATACCTGCAACAACAATTCAACATAGGGACGCCTGGGTGGCTCAGTTGGTTAAGCAGCTGCCTTCGGCTCAGGTCATGATCCCAGCGTCCTGGGATTGAGTCCCACATTGGGCTCCTTGCTTGGCAGGGAGCCTGATCTCCCTCTGCCTGCCACTCTGTCTGCCTGTGCTCACTCACTCTCTCTCTAACAAATAATTAAATAAAATCTTTAAAAAAAAAAAATTCAACATAAACACATGACTGTCCACAAGGAATTAGTAAACTATAAAATAACACTGGGGAATCCAACCAGAAGTGAGCACTAGCAAAAGATAGCCAAACCACGAGAAAGCAGTTAAAGAGAAACACAGACTGGAAAACTGTAGTGTGTAATTAACAGACGCTTACCCAATAGCTGAGAGCAAAATACAGTTATTTTCAGATATACAAAGACAAAGGTAGCAACCATTCACAGACCCTCAGTGTATTGTTTGGTTTGTTTAATGAAAAGTGATCAAAGAGGGAGGGAGGGGAAAACCAACAACAGGAAATAAATATGAAAACAGATAGCATATGCCGTAGATTTAACTAACTGCAGAGCATCACAATTTGAAAATGAAAACTCGTCAACCTAAAACTCTCTGCCATAGTGACAGGGCAGGTGGGTGGGAAAGGCAAGCTCAAATTCATGTCTCTCAAGTAGAGGGTGAGGGTGAACCGTGTGCTGAGCTCTCAGGCAGCAGGAGAGACAAATCAACACTCAGGCACAAATCTTCCTTTTCATTTTTCAAAGACAATCTAATTTAAACTTGGAAAACCACCTTGACTTTTCCTCTAGAAAACCTGTCAACCCTAAGCCTTCAACACAACAGAGAATCAGTTTTTTTTAACGGTTCAAATTTAAATTTTTAAATTTTAAACAGTTTAAATTTTAAATTTTTAACAGTTTAAAAATTTCACTTTGTAGGAACAAAGAAAGCAGTGACCTTGGTTGTAGAATCAGGCACATCTCTCTGGGAATTAACAGGGTAAAAATCAAAATATGAATGCCAGTCAAGTCAATCAATGTACTTAAGGATGCGTGTTCACATCCTTCTTACTGGGTAATGACACAGTAAGGCCAATTCCAGGACCATGCTTTCAGGAATCCTAGAATGATGTTCTTGCCCTTAACCTCATGTCTAGTACTAAGAGAAAAACACTTGGAGGCAAGTTCTCTCTAAAGAGCTTTTTCCTTTTTTGAACCAACACTTCAGGTAAAACTTTATACACATCAAATCATAAACCTACATCTGGGAAAGTATTAGCACTGACCATAATGCATGTGTGTAAGCAGCCTTCTCTAACTGGTAACACCTCTTCAGCTAAAACTGCATCTGGGATACTGCCGTCATGATACAAAGCAAGACTTCCGGCTTCCAAACGGTTAGTCATTCAGTCATTCTCTACCCTGCAATGTGAGTGTGAAGCTGGGTCTCAGGTTATTTCACTGGAACACATTTTTGGAGCCAGAATGCAGCTTTCAACACCCTCCAGCACACAGTAAGCACTGGGCGGGTGGTTTTCCTATGTTCACAGGGACACACACTTCCTTCCCAGAGTTAATCTCATCAGGTGACTCGAGCACACAGCACAGCCAAAACCAGAGTCAGCCAAGAGGGTTCCTGAAGACTGTCTCACGTGCAAAGCCTTCAGAAGGCCGTAACCTCCACGGAAAACAGGAGTATTAAAGCTAATCCTATGCTGATTCAATATGGAAACAGGAGAGTGAGTCAAGGGGAGAGAAAGAAGGGAAAAGAGTTACCGGAAGAGTAAAGAAAGCAGGATGCTTCGCTTCATCTTCATATTTGCCTTCAGTTGAACTTCCAGCCTCCATGGATTTGGACGTAGTGTTCTTACCGATACCCATCATCAAGAAAAAATGAGCAGTTCAGCCGCTGGACTGCAGGGGCTGGAAGAGAAGGTTTGTGCAGGCGAGGCGCCCAGGGTCTGAGGGGGCTCTTCTGGTGTCTGGAGGGCCCGATGCTCAGGCAGAGAGGAGCCCCACAAGCGCCACCATCTCTCAGCACCTACAGAGAGAGAGAGGAAGCAGCCAAATCACCACAGGCACATCAAGGGACACACATTCGCTGCATGTCCTGGAGAGAAGTCGGTTATAGTGTATGTTACAACCAAACAGGAAAAAAAGCACATCACTTAATCACACTTTTCAAGTTCCCACCATCTTCAGGGAGTCCTGCAGATTCTGAACCACCCCCTCGAGAGGAGGCCCACTGAACTGGGCCATCAGCAATACCCAAGTCCAAGGGTGAGAAGGCTACACAGGGATCTCTCTGACACACACAATGGTACAGCTCTCACAGCCCAGCACTCTCCAGCAGAAACCACTGCAGGGATGAAAATGCCCTGTCCAACCTAATTGTCTCTACCCACGGGGCTGTTGGAGAAACTAAAAAAAAACAAAAACAAAAACAAAAAACACTTTTTTAAAAAAAAGACTTTATCTATTCGACAGAGATAACAAGCAGGCAGAGAGGCAGACAGGGAGAAGGGGGGAAGGAGGCTCCCCACGAGCAGAGAGCCTGATGCAGGGCTCGATCCCAGGACCCTGGAATCATGACCCGAGCCAAAGGCAGAGGCTTTAACCCACTGAGGCATCTAGGCACCCCAAGAAACTCAATTTTTACTTGTATCTAATTTTAATCAATTTGAGTTTAAATAGTCACATGTGACTAGTGTTGACCCTACTAGACAATGAGTGCAGTTATGGCTAATCTAGTATGACTGTTCTGAATTCCCTTATAGGTGCCCAACTAAAGGCAGGGGAAGACACTCATAAGCATTAAAAAAAAAAAAAAAAAAAAAGGAGATGAAATCAACCTAGGATTAAATGACCACACAATGTTCTAGGAACGCGTCAAAAATGACCTTTAAATGGGCTAGAAGAATGCCATACAAAACACCGAGCCAACACATTCCTATCAATCAAATAAACAGCATTAACCTAAGGAAGAAATCAGAAAAACAAAAAGGAAGGGAGGTAAAATGGCAAGAGATAAGGAAGGAGGGGGAAGGAGAGCAAGATGGATTTGGAACGCTCAGAGAAACATGTCAGTGGATGAGGAAAAGTGCAATGCTCACGGCTAAGAGAAAAATCTAGGCAAAAGTCAAAAGTAAGAAATTACTGAAACAATTCTATGCAGCCAAGTTTCAGGGAAGAAGAAAATTAAAAACTCAATTTCAAACAAAAGTATGACTTGGACAATAAAAGAGATCCACCCAAAAATTAACAAGCATTTGGGGAATTTCGGCTTCAAAAAATGAGAGGACACAAAGGATCCCTACAAGGGTTGGCACATGGTCAATAAAACATGCCTAAGTATGCCCAAAGTTTTATTTAAAAACACACACATGAGCAGGTAGGGGTGAGAGGGACAGAGCATTCATCAGAATGATGTCAGACTCCACACCAGTGAATGTGCTAGTGAGGGTGAATAACCCAGCCAAGCTGTCCAGCAACTGTGAAGACACACCAAATGCCAAGTTTAGAAACACAAGGAGGAAATCTGTTTGAGGAACTCTGTTAGAGACTCTTTCATTCAACAATGACTGGATGAGCCAGGGGAGAAACTGAAATACAGACAAAAAGGAGAAGAGAAGGAATTATACAAAAATTTGGGAGTTCAGTAGGTAGAACACAAAAAGAAAAAAAGAGTTGCCAGAACATCATGTTGCCTCAAGTAGAAGAGAATCAAGTGCACACATCAAACTGGTTAGAGGGGCTTTTCTGGTTAAATGTTCGCACATACATTGCCTTCTCGTATCCATGCCTGTTGAAAGCAGGAGCTCTCAACCAGGAGAGACGTTCCCTCCAGGGGACATCTGGCAATGTCTGGAGACCCTCCAGGTCATCAGACCAGGGGAGAGCTACAAGTATCTAACAGGTAGAGGCCAGGAGTGCTGTGAAACATCCTACAGTGCCTGGAGCAGATTCCATAATAAAGAACTACCTGGCCCCAAATGTGAATAGTACCAAAGCTGAGAAACCCTGGTTTAAAAACATTTCCCTCCTCCCCAAAATGACACCCCAGTGTACCATCTGAATCCTAAGCACAGAACAAGAGATATGTGTTCCAGTTTGGGAAGCAGGGACATGGATATCACCAGACAGAGCAAACTCCCTAAAGGAATAAGTCTATGTGGCTTACTGCAATTCTGTGACTTTCAAAATTGCTTTCCCTGGGGCGCCTGGGTGGCTCAGTGGGTTAAAGCCTCTGTCCTCAGCTCGGGTCATGATCCCAGAGTCCTGGGATAGAGCCCTGCATTGGGCTCTCTGCTTGGTGGGGAGCCTGCTTCCCTTCCTCTCTCTCTGCCTGCCTCTCTGCCTACTCGTGATCTCTGTCTGTCAAATGAATAAGTAAAATCTTTTTTAAAATAATTAATTAATTAATTAAAAAATAAAAATAATATAGCTTTTGTAAGGAATAATGGGGATGAGGGGCACCTGGGTCGCTCAGTGGGCCTTAGGCTCAGGTCATGATCTCGGGGTCCTGGGATCGAGCCCCTCTCTCTCTGCCTGCCTCTCTGTGTACTTGTGATCTCTTTCTCTCTCTCTGTCAAATAAATAAATAAACAAAATCTTTTTTAAAAAGGGGGGGAACGCCTGGGTGGCTTAGTTGGTTAAGCGGCTGCCTTCGGCTCAGGTCATGATCCCAGCGTCCTGGGATCGAGTCCCACATCGGGCTCCTTGCTCAGCAGGGAGCCTGCTTCTCCCTCTGCCTCTGCCTGCCACTCTGTCTGCCTGTGCTCACTCCCACTCTCTCTGACAAATAAATAAAATTTAAAAAGGGGGGGGGGATGAGCGGGCCATTTCTGCTTTCTCCTGCTTGTAGGGAATATGGGGACCCATTTTACTATGTAGTTTCCAATACATAAGTGGGGATTTTTTGTCCTCAGAGGGGAAGTTATGGTCAATCCTTAGAAAACCCTAAAAACTCTACCTGTAGCCCCAACAGAGATTTCACTCCGAATTAACCTTTTCTCGCGTTCTCACTTAAAGTGTTTTACTACAATTCAAAAACAACACAACACAAAGAATTCCTAGCAAAGGTAGAGTTTGCAGAAAGGCAGGCAAATGATGGAATGGGTAACAAAACTTTTGCAAGCCCCAACCCCCTGGAACAGAGCTCCTGAAGAGCTGACTAAGGACATAGAAGAGTTCTGAGGCTCTTGAGACATAAAATTATCATCCTGAAAGACTCTACTTGGCAGTGCCACCAGCAACAAATCGGTCCATCTCATCCACGTTTGGGAACGCTACTACAAAGCTGCATCAGTGGAGAATTTTTCACAGATTTTTGGATGTGCTGACTCATGAGTTTTTCATGTCTTCTAGCAAGTACAGAGACTCTTGTGGTTTATCTCCCTCTGCCCTCTGCCTCTACTGTTTACAAATCTTTGTTTTTGTAAGGATATTAATCCTTTAATTCTGTTCTACTGATTACAAATATCTTAACCCAGCTTTTTGTGTGTTCATGAATTTTGTGGATGGTCTTCTAGAATTATTCTTATGTTTATAATCAAATCCATCCATCTTCTATACATTATGACTTTGCTACTCCCACCCATCAGCTTCCAATTAGCTAAAACAACAAAATACATACAGCAGGACTCTGAACATACCTGAAGTAGCCCAGACAGACCTGTACCGCAACTGCCAGAAGCTGAGGTTTCCCAGAAGATGGGACAAGCAAAGAGGACAGTGAACCACTGAAAGGTTTTTAAGACTACATGCTATAGTTATAAGAAGCAAATGAGCCCTTGGCTCCACATGCAGCCATGGCCATCAGGGGACCAGAAGACCAGTGGAGCTCTCAAAAACCCATGTTAACCTTAGGGAAAAGGATAGGGTCTTTTAAGTTTTTATTTATTTATTTATTAGAGAGAGAGAATGAATGAGAGCACAAGCAGGGGGAGCAGCAGGCAGAGGAAGAAGGAGAAGCAGGCTCCTTGCTAAGCAAGGAGCCCGATGCAGAACTTGATCCTGGGACCCTGACCTGAGCTGAAGACAGACGCTTAATGACTGAGCCACCCAGGCACCCCAGGATAGGGTTTTTTAATGTAGAATGTATTTACTTTCTTGGGAGAATTGCATCTTCATGCTCATTTCAGACCTGATCATCCCTGTAGCAGCCAACCCTCCCCACTGCCCCCATGATCAGGAACAGAAGGGGACAATCCCACTGTGGCAAGACCACTTTCCATCAAGGAGTCTGTTTCTTTTTTTTTTTTTTTTTTAAGATTGTATTTATTTATGTGACACAGAGAGAGAGAGAGCAAGAGCGAGCACACAAGCAGGGGGAGTAGCAGACAGAGAGAGAGGGAGAAGCAGGCTCCCCACAGAGCAGGGGGAGCCAGATTCGGGACTCAATCCCAGGATCGCGGGATCATGATCTGAGCAGAAGGCAGTCGTGTAACCAACTGAGGCACTCTGGCACCCCAGGCACTCTGTGTTTCTCCACTGAGTGTTTACCTAGTCCTCATGAGCTCTACTGGGACCTACCCCCTGCCTTTGCGGTCTCTTACGGAGCAGAACCCTTTGGCACACCCTGAAGACAGGGAGCCAAGTGCGTACGAGAAGGGATGGGTCCAAGCAAAGTGCAAGGCAGTGATGCTCTGACAGAGGCTTCGGGGCAGAGGGGCACGGAGACTCAGGAGGGGATATGCTTTACTGGGTTAAGACACAGATGGGGGAAAAAGGGAAGGAGACAGGGAACACTGAGCACAGAAATGTATCCTCCAAAGTCCCCACGTGACAGCATTCCACAACCAAATACTGGAGGATTAGGAAGACAGCCTCAAGGCCAGAACCCATGCACCAACCTGAGATCAGAGTGCTTCGTCCACACAGGCTCAACTTGAGTGGGGAAATGCCAAGGCCCAGACAGAGAAAGAAGGTGGGGGTGGAGTTTAGGGTCTGGGTTAGCGTTAAAACAAAAGGCAAAATCTCCCAGGGAATCTTACACTGGGGAAGGTCTGCATACCCCCAGTTCATCCATCAATCACCCTCTACCTACTACTTGCAAAACAAAAACTAAGCAAGGCCACCACTCTCTTGCCCCTGACCCGGGGAACAAAGGGCAGGAGGGGCTGAGGGATCAAAGTTGGGGCTCACCAATGATGACAGGGATGAGGACGACACAGTGAGAGCAACAACTACAGTCTCCTGGCTCAGCATCTGCCTCACCCTATCGCTGGCACCTCATTTTCCCGAGTAAGCACATTACTGCAATGAGGTGTCCACTGACTCCACACAAGGGGAAGGTGAGCTCCAGAGACGTGAAATAACTTGTCAAAGGACACACAGCCATCAGCAGTGGAGCAGGATTCAAACTTTAATCAGCATTCCCGTCCAAACAGTGTCTCTACAAGCAAGACCTGAAACTGTCCTTTGCGCGCTTGGTTTCCGGCCAGCCTCCCTGAGCGAACATGCCCCAGGCTGCCTGGCAGCACCATCTCTGCCCAACCTGCTGTGTGCCGTATGCCCTAGTGGGGACTTCTGAGGGGGCCCCCGGGGCTGCCAAGCTCCCTCTCCAGGGCTTAAGCCCACACCCCCAGAGCAGGAGCTCCCAAATCAGGGGGCTCCGGGCGCTCTGCCGCATCAACACCATCCCACCAACATCCCCCCACACCTCTGGTCTCACTTTCGGTCCCACCTCGAGCATGTCTCTTGTCCATATAAGAGCAGCCAGCACAACCAGAAGCCAACGTGCCCTTTTGAGGGTGTCCTGATGCACCTCAGAATGACAGCCAAGTCCTTCAGCAAGGCTGCGGGGTCACTATGGTACCTACTGGGAAGCCTGGCCCCGCTGTGCTGTCATCTCCATCTCTCGAAACCTCAGATGCAGGGTCCTCCACCAGCTTCTCAGCCTCTTGCACGTGCCCCACCTCCAAAACAAACTCCCTTTCCCTCATCCCCTCCCATCGGAGTGCCTCCCGTCCATGTCTCCTCTGGCTGCCACGTCACCGTGGCACACAGGAGCCACGAGGCCCGCTCTGCCCAGCTGGACCGCCAGGGTGGTCATGACAAGGAGCAGCAGCCACCACCTGACCCCCGGCTCCCGGGGCCGGACTTGGCACCTGTATGAAGGCTCCCTAGCCTTTGTGGGATAAATAAATGGTTTAAAAATAATAATAATGATAATAAAGCTACCTGATACAATGTAACACTCATCCTTGCTTAATACTCTTCCTAAATTGGGAAAGGAAATCAAGAGCCAACATCAAGCCCATCTGTGACACACCAGATGCGCTGATGTCAGGGACAAGCCAGGGTGTCGACACCACCGAGGTGTCGCTCGGCTGACAGAGGAAGAGGAGGGAAGTGTTTGAAAGGAAAAGACCAGATGAGAATCACAACCAAGAGGCGAGAAAATCTGAGAGAGCCTGCCGGTTGATTAGGAGTGTGAGTTTGTTCACTACCTTACAAGTAAGGGCATTCAAAATAGTCCACATAACCTGAAAAAAAAAAAAAAAAAAGGACCCAAAGCTCCTTTAGGTTTGCTACTAAGGTAGTTTCCTACTCAGCTAGTGAACCTAAAGCATTCCCTGAACGCCAGCAGCAAGCATCTGGTTGTGTGCTGCCTGGCCTGGTTGTGCAGGGTCCCCAGCTGAGAGCGGTTTTCACATTTTTTAAGGGTGGTAAATAGCAGCAAGGAAGAACATGACACAGCATTATCTGGGCCACAAAACCTGAGACACCTACAGAAAAGTTTACCGACCCCTGAAGATAAGAGGACGTATGAATCCTGTGTAAGATAACAATAACAGCATCACTTAGGTTTTATAAAAAATGGACATGGCCTTTATGAATAAAACAGGGCTATAAAACAGATTTAAATAACCAGAGAAATAGACTAGATCCCAGAATAAGAATGCTTCTATAAGGATGTGCATTTTCTGATATTCATAATGCATATAAAATTTATAAAAATCAATTAATACCCCAAAAGGAGAGAAAGGGGGCTTGCTAAAATTCTTGTGGAAGGATAAGCAAAAATAGCCACAAATATCTGAAAAGAGTAAGAATGTGTTCTTTCAGATAGGAACCCTAACACAAAGTTGTAATAAACAGAGTTCACAAAGACAAATAGACAAGAGGAACCCCCAAAACTGAGAAATACAGGATATGGAAGCACTTTAAATGCTAAGGCAAAGTACGGGTTTTTCAAAACAACCAGGTCAATACTAGGTAATAAAATCCAGAAAAGTTAAGTCCTAAAGTTAGTGCAAAAGAGAGGGAGGGAGGGAGGGAGGACCACTAATGGTTACATAACATTAGGGCAGAGGACTCCTTTCTTAGCGTACCATGTCATGATTAGGCAATAGGAGATTTTTTTAGGTTTCTGTATGGAGAAAAAAAAAATCACATGAAGTTAAAAAGCAAAATAAATCACATAAGATCATGTGTTCGTATCTTTACTATTTGAAGGGCTCTTATAAATACACAGGAAATAAAAGTCCTTAATATAAAAATGGACAAAATAGGGGCATCTGGGTGGCTCAGTCAGTTAAGCATCTGCCCTTGGCTAATGTCATGATCCCAGGGTCCTTGAATCTGAGTCCCCCACCAGGCTCCCTGCTCAGTGGGAAGCCTGCCTCTCCCTCTCCTGCTGCTCCTCCACCTACTCCTTCTTTCTTTCTCTATCTGGCAAATAATCTTTTTCAAAAACGGACAAAATATGAGCTTATCTTCAATCCCCCTTAAATAAAAACAGCAAAATAAATGTTCCATCCTTGTTTAAAATCAAATAAAAGTATACTGAAATGAGGTTCCTTCTTATTAACCTATGTGGGTTATTTTTAATGCCCTTATTTGGTAAGGTAGTGAACAAATACACAAACTCACACTCCTAATGAAAAATAAATTTGCTAATGAGAAGACAATTGGGCTATATGTATCTGAAGAAGTATACTCATGTTTACTTCTAATATTTGTTAATTAGAACACAAAGATTTAGCTCCAAAATCATGCATGTTAGCATTATTAATAAAACCAAAAATCGGGGCACCTGGGTGACTCAGGATTAAGCCTCTGCCTTTGGCTCGGGTCATGGTCTCAGGGTCCTGGGATCAAGCACCTGCATCGGGCTCTCTGCTGGGCAGGGAGCCTGCTTCCCCCTCTCCCTCTGCCCGCCTTTCTGCCTACTTGTAATCTCTCTCTCTGTGTCAAATAAATAAAAACAAAGCAAAACCAAAAATCGGGAAAAATCTAATATCCAACACTAGGGAACTGAATGGCAAAATTATGGTATGTTCCTAAAAAGGAATACCGTGTAGACATTAAAAAGACGACACAGAAATATCTATTGACATGGGAAAATGTTTACCCTATGTTATGTAAGGAATAAAAAAACAGTATGTACAATACTATGCTAAGTGAAGTAAGCCAGTTATGGAAGGACAAATATGGCATGATTGCATTTATAGGAGGTATCTAAAATAGTCAAACTCACAGAGGCAGAGAATACAATCGTGGTTGCCAGGGACTTAGGGGGGGTGCCACTCAACATGTGTAAAGTTTATTATGCAAAGTAAGTTCTAGGGATCTGCTATAGAACACCGCGCAGTTAACAAGACAGTACTGCACATTTAAAGGTTTGTTAAGAGGATAGATCTTAAGCTGAATGTTCTTATGCATTTTCTGATACACAACAATAATAATGAAACAACAATAATAAAAGAAGGTACCAATTTTTTAAAAATCAGGTAATGAATAAAAAGAATTAAAGGCAATTCATACAGGGATAAAAGGTACAGAACTGACCTAACCACTGTGTGACATTAAGTGTGCACACACTCACACACACACCAAAATGTTAACCAAAATGCTGATTAATAGATGGCAAAGGACTTAATGGATGACAAAGTCTCTATATTTTCTAAAGTTATTTACTGGACAGTGAAAGGCGTGCCCTCTTCTCCCTGAAGAGCCTGATGATGTCCACAGCAGCACTTGGTTCCACCCCTCTGCTCAGAATCAAATTGAGAGACATGGTCAGTTCCTCTCAACAAGGTCACGCAAAGCAGTCTGGTCCCTTCCGTTGAGTGGTCAGGACACAGCCTTGGAGTGACAAGACAAGTGGAACAAAGTTCTTGGGTTTTGAGTTGTAAAATAACTTCTGTGGTCAGAAGAGAAATGGAGAAAAGCAAAGGTTTTGTAAATTACGCTCAGCTGGGAAAGGGGGGAGAACACAGAATAAAAGAGGTGCACCAATAACCAAGGCTGCCCCCAAAGAAATGGTCCTCAACTTTGATTGCATGTTGGAAACATCTAAGAATTTTAAATATACTACTGTTGGGTCCCCTGCCTACAGAACCTGAACAAGTAGGTCTACGGAGCCTGAGCATCTAGTTTATAAAACTTTCCTATGGCCATAGTTAAAAATCACCACCTTAAAGCAAGCAGGAAAATATTACAGTCTCATAAAAAAAAATTTTTTTTTTCAACTCAAATCTAAGCCTACCCGAGCAGAAAAGGCTCTGAGCAAATAGAGAAGTAAAATATTTAGGTCTTTCACAAACTTCCAATTCCCCAGGGATTGAACCAGCTCTCCAGCCACCAATAATCATGAACAAATACAAAATAACAGCCTTGAATTAGCACTTCTTTGATCAACTTTTCAGCCAGTCATCATTTCTTTTGCACTTAATTTTTTTTTTAATCTGACCATTTCTCTGCTGTCCAGGAATGGGTCAACTCCCTGCTGTGGCTTACCATGGCCACCTGACTTGGAAGTAGGACAGTACTATCCAAACAAAATTTAAAGGCTGAGCTGCTCCTGGAGTTTACTACCAACCAAGCCTTTTCATGTTTCTTAGAAGCAAAACCAAATCCTAAGAAAACGTGTCTTTCCATCAGCATCTGGCAGCTCCTAGTCCAAAGCACTCAACAGATGGAGTAACCATTAAGAATCCTCCCAAAGGGTAAAATCTCCTGTGTGTACAATTCATCTTTATATTCCTAGCTCTTAGCACAGAATACTCAATAAGTATTAATGAAATATGTATTTATCCCACATAGATGGCCATACTACAACAAAAACATAAATGCTTGGCAAATCCATCTTTTAACACAAAATTCTACAGTCTCCAAAATGATACACGAAGAATAAGAAAGAATCAGGGGCGCCTGGGTGGCTCAGTGGGTTAAAGTCTCTGCCTTTGGCTCAGGTCATGATCCCAGGGTCCTGGGATCTAGCCCTGCATGGGGCTCTCCGCTCAGCAGGGAGCCTGCTTCCCTTCCTCTCTCTCTCTGCCTACTTGTGATCTCTTGTCAAATAAATAAATAAAATCTTAAAAAAAAAAAGAATAAGAAAGAATCAATAGTTCATGTGCCTGAGACTCACTTGCAAAGCTTCTTCAAAATGCAGGTTTCTTCTACACAAACACTTGTAGACAAGTTCTCAAAGCTGTTTTCATTACAACACACCCAGAACTCAAGACACCAAAAGGTCCATCAACAAGTGAATGGATAAACAAGTCCCTACAGAAAGTACTCAGCAACAGAAAGGAAGCAACTGCTGACATACAGAACAGGGAGAAAGTGCAGATACCACACAGAGAGAAAGAAGCTGGACACAAGACACGCTGCTGGATTCCCTGACCTCCAGCGACAGGAAGCAGGTAGTATCGACCTAGCACATAAGTGGATGGAGCGACTCCCGAAGGCAGAGGAAGAAAACGGAGAAATCGTCTACACCGTGGACATGGTTCCATCCGTGTGTATCTGTTTACTATATGTAAACTATACTTTGATAAAAATCAATTTTCAGGGACGCCTGGGTGGCTCAGTTGGTTAAGCGGCTGCCTTCAGCTCAGGTCATGATCCCAGCACCCTGGGATCGAGTCCCACAACGGGCTCCTTGCTCAGCAGGGAGCCTGCTTCTCCCTCTGCCTCTGCCTGCCGCTCTGTCTGCCTATGCTCACTCTCTGACAAATTAAAAAAAAAATTTTTTTTAAATCAATTTTCAAAGAAAAAAAAAAGAATTTAAAAACTTCCATAATCCCACCAACTTAAAAAATGCTCCCTCCCCCAATTCCGATTCCATACACCTACACGGGGACTTGGGAATATTTTTAACAAATGCACAAACGTTCTGATGCTAGCAGACCTCAGACCACCCCCACTTTTACAAGGGCAACCCCGGGGTGGGATAGTTTCTCTGCCTACAGAAACCTATCCAGACAGCTGAGTGTGACTAACAAGGAAAACTTTGGGATAAGGAAACTCTAAACCTCCACTTGCCAAGATGTAGTTTGGTTCTTACCAAGGTACAAACAAGACCTTTCAGAGCTGGCCAGGTTCAATGATAAAGCACATTTCAAAAGCCAATCTGTGGCTCCTTCTCTGCTTAAATCCCATCATTAGAGGATTAGAGCTCAACTGTGGCTGCTCCATTAAATTCTGTTAAATGCTAACATTTTTGACCTAAATGCTTTTAATCCAAGACCAAAACAGATTATTGGAACACACAACCTCAATTTATATATGCTCAACTCCCTTTAAATGAAAGGACTTGAATAGCTGCCCAATACATAGGGTCCTGCTTTAGGAAGTTTACAATCCTGACATTTATCCTAGCTATTATTATTCCCTTTAGGCAGCAACGAATGAACCTGTAAGTGGTGGTTATTACCTGATCTTGTGATAACAGTTACGGACAGTGTCATGGGGTGTTAACTGGGAGGAAAAAAAAAAATCCTCCTAAAGCCTTTTCCAAAACACTCCAAGAACTTTTGCTCTTATTTTTTTTTTTTCAAACTGCAAGTCACTACCCACAAGTAGTGGGCTAGGGTATCAACCCAGTGGATCTCAACATAACAAAAAACTTCAGAGTACACCTCAGAAGATAAGGGATTCTAGTTTCAAGATAAAATTCTTCACCGTGGCTGGCTCGGGTCAAACAACAACAACTACAAATACGAGCCTGGAAGTCACTGATGTAACTAAAGCCCCAGCAAGTGACATAAAGGGCATAGTCGGGATACCCCAACTTACATCAGGTTATTTGCTGGACTTCAAGGAGCACATCCATAGAAAATGTTTATTCACGTAGTACAAGATAAGGACACGGATAACAAAATATCCTAATACGTCCTTGCTGCAAGCGTAGAGAGTACCCCAAATGCTAGCCTCCAAGTGACCTCTAACACCTGTCGGAGCCCGACATCAAATGACCTCACTGACTGGAGTCAGGAAAACCTCCACGGCCCCCCAACGAGCTGTGTCAGTCTTTTGTCACTGTCTCGATCTGTCAACTTTTCCCCTCAAGAGAAAGAGAAGTTTAAAAGAAGGCAGATAAGACCTGGATTTCTGAAGGGGAGACCAGAGTCCACTGCCAGGGCCCCCGTCAGAAACACAGCTGCTGAGGACCCAGGAGGGGCAGTGCCGTAGCGGTCACCACCGCCCCAGGGCCCGTGAGGCGCCCCACATCAACAACCCTGCTCTGAACGGGGAAGGAAAGGCCTCTGGGCAAACAGTGCTGGACTACTCGGGTATCCCGTTAAAGTGGAGCCGGGCGCCACAACAGTGGGCCTCAGGGTCACGGGGCCTTGGTACAGACACCGCAAACCCTCCTGGCACTGGAGGTAAGGGAGCGTCACTCCTGACTGAAAGCAAGTGCTTTACCGAGCATAAAAAATGAAACAGAAGATGTTAAAGAACACTCCCTGCCTGCGGGAGACCCCTTCCATCTCTTCTACAGACTGGGCCCAAGAAGCCCTGGGACAGAACACACTCTAGACCCAAACGAAACTCTAAATCCTGGGAGAGCTCTTAAATCCAGTCTGAGAGGGGCTGTTCTGCTGATGTCCGTTTACACACAGGCTGAGCCACGAAGAGCAATGGTCACGGGACCTAGAGGGAAGATGCTGACTCACTGACGGCTCGGTCAGGGGAAGATGGGAGGTGAGCGTACAGTAAAAGGTCAAAGCAGCTAATGTTCTGCTGGTTTGGGGGCTTTAAAATCCATACCCATCAGTGATCTTCGTGTTTCTGACCTAATGCCGTAGGTATCAGATGCTACAGCAGCTTCTGGGCCTGATCTCATCCAGCAAAAATACGTTCCCCAAACTTTGTTTTTCCCCAAACTTTATTTAAATAAAATTATGATAAGGCCTTAAGACTTGACTATCCTAACCATGACTCTCCTGCCTCAGGTAGCATCCACATGGACCACAATGAGTTGCAGTTCCCAGACTGGAGCTCAAGAAGCAGCCTCCTCCGAGAAGCATTCCTGGGTTAGCTGTCCCTTGTTAGCACATGGCTTCGTGGTCCAGCTCCCCCAACCAGGCAGGGATAGGGACAGTGACAGTGTCCACCACATAAAAGACACTCAAAATGTCTAAAGAAAATCTGACCATTTTTCCGGGGGTAAGTGATACACCTGAAACAAAACCTAATCCCAAACCTCCCTATTCATTCAGGGAAAGCATGTGCCCTAGACAAGTGAGGGCAGAAGGAGAGCTAATGAGGCAAAAGGAAGAGCTTATAGGCCAGAATCAAAATATAGAGGTATATCTGAGAAAACTCAAGCAGAATCAAGATTGGTTTGATTGCACTTATTCCTGCTATATGATTTAACATCTCATTTTTTGTACCAATAGTGTTTTTAATTAAAGACTATTTTAAATGTATTAGTGAGTCATTTTAGGGGAGACTGGAAAGTAATTTTGTATGCAATTTTAATGTCAATATAAAAACAAGTTCAAAATTGACTGCCTATTATATGACACAAACAGGATTTCACTTAACCCTGACAACAGTGCTGGGAAGGGCTGTTCCCATCATCTGTCACAGCTCCAAAAACTGAGGCAGAGAAGTTGATTTTCACTTAGACAACAGCCAAGGGCAAGTGGAAGGCACAACAATCATTCTGAGAGTATGAAAGCTGCTGTCAGTTCCCTTAGAGACTAGCAGAACAAGCTCCCAAGATAAGCAGCCAGAAGAGGCCTGGAGGGTTATCTCTAAAAGTCATTTTGGACGCAGCTGGAAAAAGTCCCCCAGTTACTATCTAGGAATGGAAAGAAAGCTTCCTCCTCTTACACACCTCCAAATGACCTTTGTCATCCGCTCTCTCCCCCACCCCTTTCCCAGTTCCCAGTACACAGACAAACCTGGGTGTTCAGGTAACTTCCAGGGCCAGCTGTGCCCTGCTAACCCCATACCCCCCTCTCGGTACTGCTCCAGACTCTGTTTCCAGCACAACTGAGGACTCGCGGCTCCTCGGGAGGGCACTGGGTCCCCTCCAGCTACTCTGCCCAGCTGCTTCCGCTGGAAAAGCACAGGTGCCCTCAGAAGCGTTCTTTCACTCCATAGCCTCAAGCCCCACATAATTATCAGCCCTCGATCTGAACTACTCAGACCATCCCCTTCCACTCTGGAATGTTCTTATCAGCTCTTCCTGCCCTCCTGTCAAAGCCAAAGGTCCTCCTCTCACCTGCTGACAGGGGTCAAGCTCCCTCATTCCCTTGTTTCCTGTCTGCCGGCTGGCTACACCTGCCGGGTTTTGCTGGACTTCAACACACATCCTTAGCTCTCTCCGCCACCTGCTGCTTCCTTCCTACCACCTGTTCTATTTGCAAATCTCTTCTGCAGTATCTTTTCTCTCCTCACCCAACCCTCACTTTACCACGAGTTCCCCTCCTCACACCCTTTCCCAAGATAAAGAAAAGGGGGCTCTGAAATTTCACCTACCCATCAGGTAGGTGAAATTTGATGACTGAACAGTGGGTCTGCCTAAACTGCACTGCAATTATCTGGGGCCAGGACGCTGTAATTCTTCTCAAAGTTGACCCCAAGTACACGGTAGGTAATCCAAATAATAAGGCTCTCCCTGACCTTCAATAAATGGGAGCCTGTCCCTGATGGTCAATAAATATCTCATGCCTGGGAGTAGGTTATATAATTGGGCTGGGGGGTTTTTTTGTCCTGCAAAGGAATATGTTCTTCCTAATTCATAAAAAAAACATAGCCATTCAGGAGCACCTGACTGGTTCAGCCAGAAGAGTGAGCAACTCTTGATCTCCAGGTTGTGAGTTCAAGCCCCATGTTGGGTATCGGGAGTACCTAAATAAATAAAACTTAAAAAAAAAAATCCGTTCAATACAGAGACTGCAATCACTTAGAATCCTGTGCCACAGACAGGATGAACCTAACATTTTCATAATCCCCAAACTTTACAGGATTAAAAAATTGATATATTCAGCCATAAAAGACTCCAACTTTCCATGAAGTTTAAACTGCGTTCCTTACTTTTCTTTGAGGCCCTAAAATTCTGCAGAAAAGAAAGCATAAGAGAGCACACAAAGTCGTAGGTGACCCAGCACTAGATCTCACTCAGAAAATAAGGTAAAAGAGCACCTGAAAAACGCCGCATCTGAAATTTCAATTGCTGCGGATCGGGTTCTAAGGTCACTCTTTCTCACACATTTAATGAGGGGCACTCCCTTCTAATTCTACGAGTCACATAAATGTTAACATCTGGTTATTTCAATATTGACAGCAGCAGTAAGAAACTCAGACTTTGGAGACTTTCTGGTTTAAGTAGCTGGGCAAACTTGAGCCCCAGGCTCCTCACCGCCGTACAGAGACACAGGCAGGCATAGCTATGTACTTGCAGAAAACCAGCCACGGCCACAGCCCAGAGCACACATAGTCCCAGACACGAATGGAAACAGACCCCCGCGGCCCCAGATGCACAGACACACACAGACACAGAGACACTAATTCCCCAAATAAGAGCTAATGTACCAAGAAATGGTCATACCTGGAGAGAGAAATCTTACCCTATCCACAGAAACACTTGTTTGCCAGCATCCAACCCACCAGCTCCGCAGGGGTATCTGAACGGGGTCGGGATCGCCCTGATGCTCAGCAGTGGCCGAGTTAGGAGCCGAAGGAATTTCAGCTTTTATAATCCACACAGGCTCGCCAAAATTGTATAACCACACCACCTAGTCATAAGTTACACAACAGCCACCACCTGGTTACAAACGGTTACTACAAGCTCCTAGTAGGGCCTGCTCACCATCAATGTGACCCAGGTTTCATGGGGCAGGGTGGCTAGTCTATTGTAGAAACCAGGCAGTTGCTGGGATTACATTTCTCAAATCCACACAAATAAGGGAAATTAAAACCTCTTTCCAAACACTCCTGTCCAGAGGAAGGAGTACACCTGCACTGCTTTCAAGCTCAGTGAAGGAATGGGGGGGGGGATTCATGTTTACTTCCTGGTAATGTTTCATTTCCCCAACTGGGGGCCCAGAAACATTTCCCCGATTGGGGGCCCCCAAAACAATTGTTTTCAAAGCCCAAGGACTTTCAAAGATTAAGAATACAGGGACGCCTGGGTGGCTCAGTTGGTTAAGCGGCTGCCTTCGGCTCAGGTCATGATCCCAGCGTCCTGGGATCGAGTCCCACATCGGGCTCCTTGCTCAGCAGGAAGCCTGCTTCTCCCTCTGCCTCTGCCTGCCTCTCTGTCTGCCTGTGCTCACTCGCTCTCTAACTAATAAATAAATAAAATCTTTAAAAAAAAAAAAGATTAAGAATACATCTCAAAGCATGATCTCTTTATTGAAATGATGGGAAAAGCAACAAGGAACTGTGCTACTGAGAGCCAGCCGCCAGAGCCTGGCAGTGTGTGGCCTCTGGCACACAGGTCCCAGCCGCAGAGGCCGCATGGAAGAGGGGAAGTGCCTACACAAACACTCAGAAAGGCAAACCCACGCTGACAACCTAGTACCAGGAGGAATGAAGAAGCCACACCTGTGGTCAGACTCTGTTCTCGGTAGTCCTATCTCCAGGCCAGGCCTGCCAGGAAGCCGAGCAGCGGGCACCTGCTCCCCTGGGGTGTGCTGTGAGAGGGTGAGAACCTGCCTCCATCTCCCCAACACCACACAGGGACCACATGGCTCTGGTGGGAAAGAGGCAGGCAGAGGGGCATCTCCCAGCAGCACAGGGCATCCTGAAGATGTGATAAAGGCAGAGGAAGAGACAGGACAGCCTGGAGAACTGCAGCTCTGACAGACACTCATTTCATGAATCATCTTTGGAAAGTCAGTGGTGGGCACAGGAGAAAGATGCCACCTGACTGCAGTAGAAGCTGCGGTGGAAGTGGGGAGAAGGCTGAGAGCCAAGAGCTTTAACTGTTCAGGAGCAGGAGCACAGGTCACCTGGATATACCCAACGCCTCAGGTCAACATGGCCAGGTAGACCAGAAGGCCCCTCCACTCCAAAGTGAGCTGAGAGGAAAAAGCCAGAATGTGGCCTATGGGAAAAAGAATCTAGTCTCTGTATCGTGAACACAAGAACCATCCTCAGGCTGTTCTATGAAGACTCTAACCTCAAAAAGGTTTACCTCTAAGAACCAAAAGAAAATTCCAATTTGGAACAAAAAAAGAATTAAAAAACCGAACAGCTGCTATTTTTTAAAAAAAGGGAAATGGGATCACACAATTGCATGAAGAAATGGCTGACACCAAGAGAGGACAAGCTGGGGGTGGTGAAGAAGCAAGAGAGAGAAGTGAAAACCCAAGGAAACAGCAGAAAACTAATGGGTGGAGGACAGGTTTGAGAAACACGGAGAGACAAGGAAAAGTCCAGAAAGGAAGTAACAGTTCACAGAGGAGAACCATGGAGAACAAAAGCAAAGAGCAAAACCAGGACATGAATAACCAGTGCCCCTTGACTAGACTGAAAAAGAACAAAAGAAGCCAGTCATGTAGGACTCCGTTTACATGAAATGTCCAGATTGGGCAAACTCCTTGTGAGACAGAAAGTAGATCAGTGGTTGCCTGGGGCTGGGGTGGAGATGGGGGAGAGGAATGGGCAGGGACTGTTAATGAGTTTGGGATTTCTTTATGGGATGAAGAAAATGTTCCAAACTTGACAGTGATGGTTATACAAGTCTGATTCTGGGAGCTGCTGCACTGCACAGGTTCAACGGGAGAACTTAGTAGTGGTGAATTCTAACTCAACAGAACTGTTCTATAAACAACAAATAGATCAGGCTTAAAGATACCAGAAAGATACAGACTAGAAACCAACTACTCTGAGATTAAAATCTAAGTAGACAGATCATAAAGGCATGCCAGATTCATGCAAAAATCAGAGAGAAGAAACCTGTTCTTGAACACATTCTGGCAAAATAATTTAACTACGGGAAGAAAAAGTTGTAGAAACATCGAGGGAGGAGGAGAAAGTGTTAGGGTCACTTAAGTAAGTGCAATAATTAAGATGAACCCCAGGATTTTCCAAGGCAGCATGAAAATGCCAGAAGTCTACAGAAAATGAAGACAGAGAACTAAAGAAAAGGTTTTCCCAAAGAACTTTATACCTAGACAAGCTGCCCTTCATGTGGGAAAGAAAAAAAGAAATGCAATCTCAGATATGCAGGGGCTCAGAAGGGCGGTTGGGGGAGGGGGGGATTGGGGCTATTATTCCAACAGCCTAAGAGACAAAATTCAGAGAGGCCCATTATACACGGGGCTGCTAATCACATATACCGACCAAAACCATCAAGGTCTCTTAAATAATGAAGAAGTTTCTTAAATAATGAAGATCAACGTGATTATAAAACTGAACCTATATGTCAGATTATCCCCTAAGCATATGCTAGGTTACGTGAAAAATGTAACTAATAACAATAAAGCAGATCCAGCAAGATTACACTATCGAAGACTGAAGACAGAGAGTAAGATAATGCTCAAACCCATCTCCCAAACAAGCAGAACTTTGAAAACCGTTAGATCTTAGCGATAATTATGGAGAAAACAGGGGGTTTTGTTTGTTTGTTTGGGAGGTGATTTATTTGTTTTGGTTTGAAACAGATCACAGACTATATAACACAAACTAAACCTATAAATGAGTTCAATTCAAAGTATTCTCAGATGTGTCAGAATACAAATGCCAATGCCCAAAAATACACCTTAAGCAAAGTGAAACAAAAATAAAGCAATGTTAATGCTGCCTGCCTCATTATTTCTTAAATATCAGACACAATGAAATCACGCCAGAAGTATTAAACGGGAAAAGAGGGAATGAATTCACAACAGAAATACTATGTCAATTTTTATGTTCCGAGCATTATTATGCTGAAATTAAGTCCACACTGGCTAACAATACGGAAGAAAGGACCAACAGTTCATAAATATACCTAAGTGTCTCCAAGAAGATGGGGACAAGAGGGTGGAGAGACAGGGGCAAAGGCTCCATCTCCATGTGAGCTTTATTTTTTATTGATGAGAAAATGTCACCAATTTAATGGATAAAGCTAACATAATAGGTACCAAACTGTGCACAACCAGAAAATAGAGCCTTCCTTCTACTGGTTAAAGAGCATTTGTGAAAAATGGCCATCATGCCAAATGAAAAGTTCAATCCCCCACAAAAAGGAGCCTTTATTATTTCTCATTGCCCGACCATAATGCCACAAGAGATCAAAAGAATTGATAATCAACAAAGTTGTAACAACTTCCAAATTTTCAACCTTTCTCCCAAATTACTGTTGAGTCAAAGATGAAACTGAAACTGTAAAAACACCCTTACAACAAAAAAGAATAAGAAAATACCCTAAAGGACAAGAAATGAAGGAAAGAAAAATTGGCTAGAAAAGCAAAAAAATAAAAAATAAATTGGATAAATACAGCCAAGAGTTTCTTAAACAAGCCTCCCAAGGCCAAGGCAGAGAGAAACCTTCCACTCCAAAATACATGGGCCCAGGTAGCTTCCTAGGCAAATGTCTGTAAGCAGTAAGGAACAGAACTTCCTAGGCTACTCAGGTTCAGAGCACCTGAGAAGGAAACAAAAAAAAGTCTATCAGCCATTTTAGAAATCTAGCATCATCCAGATAACAAGCTCGACAAAGAAAAGAAGAGAAGCTAGTATTACAACTCACATCAATGGGTAGAAGAAAAAAAGCCTGTAAGACAAACAAAAACCAAAAAGGCACGGGATACAACTCAGCATCAATTTTCATATAAAACTCTTATCACATTCATGGGGTGCCTGGGTGGCTCAGTGGGTTAAAGCCTCTGCCTTTGGCTCAGGTCATGATCTCAGGGTCCTGGGATCGAGCCCCGCATCGGGCCTCTCTGCTCAGTGGAGAGCCTGCTTTCCTTCCTCTCTTTGCCTGCCTCTCTGCCTACTTGTGATCTCTTTCTGTCAAATAAATAAATAAAATCTTAAAAAAAAAAAAAAAAAAAGAAAAAAGGTCCTCAAAAAGAATCCCCATCTCATGCCATAGCCAGCGAGATATGTGCCCTGAAAAACCCCAAGAGGTGTCCATTAAAGCCAGGAACAGAAGGAGTCTGATAGCCTCCATTATAGAAAACTGTCCCAACAACTACAGTAAGAAAAAGGGTTTGAAATACTAATACTGGGGGGTATCTGGATGGCTCAATCGGTTAAACATCTGCCTTGGGCTCAGGTTGTGATCTCGGGGTCCTGGGATTGAGCCCCTCATCAGGCTCCCTGCTCAGCGGGGAGTCTGTTTCTCCCTCTGCTCTTCCCTCCCACTCCCCGCTTGTGATCTCCCTCTCTCTCAAATGAATAAGTAAAATCTTTAAGAAAAAGTGCTAATATTGGAAAATCAAAGACAAAATAATTATTTATAGGCAATGGGTCTAACGCAGAAAATGAGTTTAAAAAGCTAGAATAAGGGGTGCCTGGGTGGCTCAGTGGGTTAAAGCTTCTGCCTTCGGCTCAGGTCATGGTCCCAGGATCCTGGGATGAGCCCCGCATGGGGCTCTCTGCTCAGCAGGGAGCCTGCTTCCTCCTCTCTCTCTCTCTGCCTCTCTACCTACTTGTGATCTCTGTCAAATAAATAAATAAAATCTTTAATAATAATAATAATAAATAAAATAAAAACCTAGAATAAGATATGTCAGAAAGGTAGGGAGTTACAAAATGAAAAACAGAAAAAACATCCCTAGCACTAGCATTAACCTATATTAATTCCTCCCTTTTGTGAAGTATCGTATATACACATGGACAAGTAAACTAGGAAAGTAGGCAATACCCCAATTACTTTACAGTGTTCATCTCTATAAAGCGGGATTCTGAGTATTTCTTCTTTTCGTTCATCTGATTTTCTAAGTTTTATGCCCCTCCCAATGTATTAAGAGACAAATTAGAAGCAGCTCAAATCTTAGTACCTATAAAGTTACTAAGTTTAGGAACAAAAAATCATGCAAAACAACCAAAAGGCTAAACTTTAGACAAATACTAAAAAAAGTGTTTAACTTTTCAGAAATAATTACACATTTGAAAATATGTAATTTGATTAATGCAATCTCTAGTTTATGCTTTCCTTTTAAGGACAAAATCTAAATTGTTTTGAAAAATACCCTTCCTTATAGGTTGTGATTACTTCTGTCTTTCCAAATAAATGTTACATACTGACATTTCAATGCTGAAAAATGTTGAAAAACTGAGTAAGACAACAAAGAAGGTTTAGAATTATCAGCTGGACAAAAACTGCTCTGATTCTGTCATGAGCCAACCTGGGGTTTTTAAAAAAGTAGTTCTAGAAACACAAACAGCAAATGCACTAACAGCACCCCCTAGTGTTACAACATTTAACTAGCTCTTGGTAAAGTAAACTGGAAAATACAAAACTGTTTCAAAAAACTATTTTGGATCATTTCAAATATACAGAACAGTAAACAGAATTAAGACACATTTCATATACAACTTATTTCCAACTATGCATTGTTTTGATTTGTGTGGCAACTTCTATATTTCATCAGAAGTGTCAGATGCCAGCAGGTGTCTCCAAGAGTTTTCTCATCAAATAATTGTTGTTATAAAAACCCTTGATTGGGATGCGTGGGTGGCTCAGCTCATGATCCCAGGGTCCTGGGGATTAAGTCCCACATCGGGCTCCCTGCTCAGTGGGGAGCCTGCTTCTCCCTCTGCCCGCTACTCCTCCTGCTTATGCATGCTCTCTCTGGCACTCTCTCTCTCACAAACAAAATCTTTAAAAAAATAAAATTAAAGGGACGCCTGGGTGGCTCAGAGGGGTTAAGCCTCTGCCTTCGGCTCAGGTCATGATCTCGGGGTCCTGGGATCCAGTCCCGCATCAGGTTCTCGGCTCAGCGGGGAGCCTGCTTCCCCACCCCCGCTCTCGGCCCGCCTCTCTGCCTACTTGTGATCTCTCTCTGTGTCAAATAAATAAATAAAATCCCCCCCCCAAATTAAAATAAATAAAAAACGCTGATTTTAGGCTGGGCACACAACCAACAAAATTCAGGCAACATTTCCCAGCCTCCTCTGCAGCTAGACATGGCCACGTAAGTAAGTTCTGGCCCACAGGATGTGAGTGGAAGTTCTATCTACCCCCCGACCGGCTCCAAGAACCATCTTGAGTCGTATTAATCCATCAGCATGCTAACAATGGTGAACGAGTAAGAAATAAAGGTGCCAGATTACATAAGAGAAAAGAGCTTCTATTTCACATTTGGTTATATTAGAACTGCCTGAACTACACTCTTAAATAAAAACAAAACAAAACATGCAGAGACACAATCTGGCAAGACAACACATTTTGGAATAAGCCCAGTGACTAAATTCTCAAAGAGAAACGGATCAGTATGTATTTAAAACCCAGATGAATGCTGATGAGCGTTATTTTCCTTCAAAGGGAGGCATCGTGGTAAAGGGTAAACATCTGGGTGAGAGAGGTAAATTCACTATTCACCTTAAATTCGCTTCTCTGACCTTTAAAGACCGGCCACTGGTTCACAGTCCCAAAGCACAGCTCGGAATGTGTGCTGACAGTGCGTGCCAGAACTCCATCACTGAGAGTAAAATAAAATTTCTCCAACTCTCAAAGCAAATCCATTGGGAAAGACTGTAGCCTCCCAACCCCAGGTACAGGCTACAGCACAGTCTGGTCAGCACCATGCAGCAGAGCCCCAGGGTCAGCGCAAGAGCGTCCCCTGAACCCAGAAGCCCAGTACATGCACACGGGGGTGTGGACGCGGGAGTCATTAACTAGTGGGCCTCAAACGTCTTGCTCTGTAAAATAAGGGTGTCGGCCTACATCTGTGGTTTCCACACTTCTGTTTTTCATAATGTAACAAGCATTCTCAAATTAAATCTTATTTGAGGCCTGGCCAGGCCGGAGGCGGGGGGGGGGGGGACAAGTAGGTGGTATGATGTCATTAAAATGGGGACGGCATACGTTTCACTGTAAAGCTTTAATACATATTTTCCAGGAAAAGCAATCCAAAAAAAAAAAGCCTAATTGGTAAATCAAAGAGACCATAACTTAAAGAACTTTGCTGACAGTAGCAAGAAAAAACACCTTTACCCAATTTTCTAGCAGCAGCCTGCGAACGCTGCACTGTATTGTACCGCCTCCATTATCACTCTTTGGTGATTCTCTAACAAAATGCTCCGATTTTGAATTAAAGGAGGAAAAAAAATAGCAAAAATAAGGGGTAAGGGGTGCCTGGGTGGCTCAGTGGGTTAAGCTTCTGCCTTCAACTCATGGGCTCAGGTCATGATCTCAGGGTCCTGGGATCAGGCCCTGCGTCGGGCTCTCTGCTCAGCAACAGAGTCTGCTTCCCCCTCTCTCTCTGCCTACTTGTGATCTCTGTCAAATAAATAAATAAATAAAATCTTTTTTAAAAATAGCAAAAATCTATTACCTCAAGTCCCTTTAAAATATCCAATTTTTAAAATTTAATTCTTCTGGGACGCCTGGGTGGCTCAGAGGGTCAAGCCTCTGCCTTCGGCTCAGGTCATGATCTCGGGGTCCTGGGATCGAGTCCCACATCGGGTTCTCTGCTCAGCAGGGAGCCTGCTTCCCCCTCTCTTTCTCTGCCTGCCTCTCTGCCTACTTGTGATCTCTGTCAAATAAATAAATAAAATCTTTAAAAAAAAATTAATTCTTTTGTGTTAAAAAAGTATATGACCTACTTACTAGCATGGCTAAAATAAAAATTAAAACTGCTCAGGTGCTACAACACACGCTGGTAAGAACACAGAGCGACTGGAACAATCATACACTCCTGGGTCTGGATGTAAAAATGGCACAAACACTTTGGAAAAATATTTTGGCCATTTTTTACAAAGTTAAAAGATACATTTACCCTATGACCTAGCAACAGCACTCCTAGTTATCTACCCAGAGAAATGAAAACTTACGTTCAATGAAACACCTGCACGTGAGTGTGTATGGTGGCTTTATTTGTATTAGCCAAAACCTGGACTCGTTCACCTTTAGCCAGTGAATGGATAAACCAACTGTGACATAACCCTATTAATGAGGTCATTCCACACCCACCAGATAAGGCCGGTAGAAAGAAGCTTAATAATACCAACAGCTGGCAAGACTGTGGATAAACAGGAACTTCCTCACTTTGTTGCCAGAGATGTAAATTGGTTCAAACTCTCGGCAAAACAATTTGGTGGCATCTAATAGGTTGTAGATGTGTTTGCACTATGATTCAGCAAAGCCGTGTCTCAGCATCTTGACCCTGCTTTTAATAGTACACAACCAACACATCAACAGAATATGTAAGCTTTGAGGCTCAAACAGAATTTAAAAAGAGCACTTAAAATGAACTCTATCTAGCCGCTTGGGTCAACATGCCTTGAGAACATTCCTGAATGAGCAAGCAGGCTGCAGAATACAGACCACATGAGATCTATTACTTAAAGTTTTAAATCATGCAGTCAATACTGAACGTGGGGACTGAATGTGGCTTTACTGGTATATAAACACATAATACAAAAGTAAAAATACAAGGGGTGGCTCAGTCACTTGAGCTTCGACCCTTGATGTCGGCTCAGGTCATGATCTCCGGGTCCTATGATGGCATGTCAGGCTCTGTGCTGGTTGTGGAGCCTGCTTGAGATTCTCTCCCTCTCTCTCTCCCTCTGCCCCTCCCCACCCTCTCTCTCCTATTTAAAAAAAAAAAAAAGAAAAAGAAAAACAACGGTAAAAATACGGGAAAGAAGGGAAGGAGAGGACACTAGCAAAGAATACAAAGAGGATATCTAAAATGTTTTATTTTCTTTAAAAGAAAGACCTAAAGCAGAGGTGCCTGGGTGGCTCAGCTGGTTAAGCAACTGCCTTTGGCTCTGGTCCCGATCCTAGAGTCCCAGGATCAAGTCCTGCGTTGGGCTCCCTGCTCAGCAGGGAGTCTGCTTCTCCCTCTGACCCTTCCCCATCTCATACTCTCTTTCAAATAAATGAATAAAATAAATGAAAATAAATAAAAATAAAAGACCTAAAGCAAAGACATGAGCATGTTTAGATTAAACCTGAGTATCTGGTATGAGTGTTCATCCTTTCATTTTCTTTGTATCTGAAATTTCACAATTTCACAAATCTCACAGTTAAACTCTTACCAAAGGATACACTAAACAGACACATAAAACCTGGTACAAGTAGTTGCCTGCAGAGAAGGGAGCTGCAGCCAGACAGGAAGGAGACCGAATTGCCTTGTCTGTCCTTGGAAGCTCTCAGACTTTGTTCCATGTAGACCCACTATCCATTTTTCTTTAATTATAAATAAATTTCATGTCCTCGTCACTTCCAACCCTACCTCCCACTCAGGGGGGGAAAACGTCCATCTAGAGTATTTTCATCTAAGATAAGGCAAGGCTGCCGAATAAGCGATGGCATGTCCAGCCCTGACTGTGCCCCGGATGGGCTCTGTCAACTTGAGAGGTCATTTAACCTGCCACTGCCTGAGGGTTGGGCCACTTCTAAGACTCTGCCTTCTGTGAAAATACAAACATGCTCTGTAAACCAGGGATGAGAAGTCCTAATGATGCCACTTGGAGCAGGAAGTGGTGCTCCCGTGGCCTGGCAGGCAAACTTCCAGGATGTACGAAAACAGTTCCACACAGACCATCTGAGGGGTTGCCTCATATCCTCTGTGGAACAAAGTGGGCAGAGATGTATACAGATAGCCGCGGTCTCTCAATGCTAGCTGAGGGAGGAGGGCAGGAAGTTGAGGGAGCATCTATTGGATGACTTATTTTCTTAATGAACTAAGAAGTGGAAGTCATGGTGGAGAGGAGAGATGGAGGCGGACACTGGAGGAAAGAGGAGTGAAGGGACTCTCATAAGGAAAAAGAAAAAAAAAAGAAGTCAAGGGTCTGGCTGAGCCCAGAACTTGTAAATGGTGATGGAGAAAGTCACTGATACCTGGTTTCTTTCCAGCAGAGTGTAACGGGACAAGAAACGTGAAAAAACTAAAAAAAACGGGACTGTGCCACTGAAGAAGGCTGGTAAGTCACCCAGACAGTTCATTGAGGAAACCAAGATGTCAGTAAGAGGACAGTCACATGACTCCCTGTGGCACCCACAGTCAGTACAAAGAGTGCGTGCAGAAGGGAAGAGGAAGCCAGAGAACGCCAAAGTGCCTGAGGAGAACAAGAACCAGGAGAGAACGAATGAGACCTAATGAAGGACAGGATGTGTGCAGAGACTCCACAAGTGTCATATGGGAGAGGGCAAGGCTCAGGAGAGCTGAAGTAACTGGAAGAAAAACTGCCAGAAAGGATCCCGTGAAGGGAGGGTGAGGTTCAGAGGCCTGAGGAGCCAAGAACTCAAAAGCAATGTTAGAACAAACAGTGGAAAGAAAGGGAGCAAAATAGGAGCCAATGTTCTCATTAGGAATGGTCAAGAAGTTGGTAGATGAAGGCAAAAGGGTAAGCAGAAGGTCAGGTCACAGACTGGGTGGCCTTCAAAATGGCAGGCATTATTGAATCCTAGAAGGATGTAACATCCAGAGAATTCCCTATTTACATTTCAGATCTTTGTTTAAATTACCAATTCCTGGGGCACCTGGGTGGCTCAGTGGGTTAAAGCTTCTGCCTACGGCTCAGGTCATGACCCAGGGTCCTGGGATCGAGCCCCACATCAGTCTCTCTGCTCAGCGGGGAGCCTGCTTCCTCCTCTCTCTCTCTGCCTACTTGTGATCTCTGTTAAATAAATAAATAAAATCTTTAAAAAAAAATTACCATTTCCTCAGAAAATCCTTCCCAGACCCCTTAAAATCCAAATCAAATCGCACACTTCCCTTTGCTGTTCCCTCTAAACCAACAACCACAATTCATACCAAGTATCCCTCTTTGTTCAAACATATGCTCTTCCTGAGTTCACACAGTGAGGAACCCACGTTTTTCTGAATCTACATGGTTCCTAAGTTTTGGCTAACAAAAAAATATGATTTCAGAGAATGGAGGGTATACCTAAAAATTATACAGAGAGCCACCAGGTAAGGAAGACAGTTCTCAGGTAAACTGGCTTCAGAACATCTTACCACACATGTTTAAAAAGTAGTCTGCTTGGGGCACCTGGGTGGCTCAGTGGGTTAGGCCTCTGCCTTCAGCTCAGGTCATGATCTCAGGGTCCTGGGATCGAGCCCCGCATCGGGCTCTCTGCTCAGCGGGGAGCCTGCTTCCTTCTCTCTCTCTGCCTGCTTCTCTGCCTACTTGTGATCTCTATCAAGTAAATAAAAAAAAAAAAATTAAAAAAAAAATGTCTCCAAGTCCAATGGGGCTGTTTTCAATTATAAAAAAAAAAAAAAAAATAGTCGTCTGCTTGGGGTGGGGGAGAAGTCTGTGGGACTGTAAGAATTCCTAATACTGTCAAAATTCCCCTTACTTTCTAATTTAATATGATTTTCACTGTATTCCTGATGGGAGTCTAGTCATGTATAAGCTTTCTTATAAAAAATGTGAAAAGTCAGGGGCCGCCCAGGTAGCTCAGTTGGTTAAGCAACTGCCTTCAGCTCAGGTCACGATCCTGGAGTCCGGGGATCGAGTCCCACATCAGGCTCCCAGCTCCATGGGGAGTCTGCTTCTCCCTCTAACCTTCTCCACTTTCATTCTTTCAAATAAATAAAATCTTAAAAAAAAAAAAAAAAAAAGAAAAGTCTGGGGCACCTGGGTGGCTCAGTCGTTAAGCGTCTGCCTTCGGCTCAGGTCATGACCCTAGGGTCCTGGGATTGAGCCCCACATGGGGTTCCCTGATCAGTGGGAAGCCTGCTTCTCCCTCTCCCACCCCCCTCTGCTTATGTTCCCTCTCTCACTGTCCCTCTCTCTCTGTCAAATAAATAAAATCTTTAAAAAAAGAAAAAAAGACATTTTTTTAAAATGTGAAAGTCTAAAAGAGCACAAATAAAATGTATCATTTATAACTCATTCAACAAATCTTAAGATTACTGAATAATTATTTAATGTTCCTTCAGTAGGCAGGCACTTGGATAAGCTGCTAGTGGGAATAATAATTGTTTTAACATTTCTAGATGGTCATTTAACATCAAAAGCTCTAAAAATAAATGTAGCCTTTGACCCAACAATTCTACTTTTAGTGAATTTAACAAAATAATTAAAATAGGCTCAATTTTTTATTATGAGAACATTCACTAAAATAATGTGTAGAATAATCCAAACCTGAAGGGGAAAATATTAATGCCTAAACTGGTTGGTTAAATTGTGGATACATTCTGGGGCATCTGGGTGGCTCAGTCAGTTAAGCATCTGACTCTTGATTTCAGCTCAGGTCATGACCTCAGGGCCGTGAGATCGAGCCCCTTGTCAGGCTCCATGCTAGGCATGGAGCCTGCTTAAGATCTCTCTCCCCCAGGGCACCTGGGTGGCTCGATCAGTTAAAAGTCTGCCTTCAGCTCAGGTCATGATCCCAGGATCCTGAGATTGAGACCCTCACCTAACTCCCTTGCTCAGCAGGGAATCTGTTTCTCCCTCTGCCCCTCCTCTCCACTCATGCTCTCCTGTACACGCTCTCTCTCTCTTAAATAAGTAAATAAAATCTTTTTTAAAAAATTCTGTTACCCTCCACCCCTCTCCCCTGCTCTCACATAGTCTCTAAAAAAAAAAAAAAATCTGTAGATACATTCTCAGAACACTGTGGGGATTTAAAAACTGGTAACAGAAGTACTCACTGACATGGAAGGAAATATGCTGAGTGTATCCCTGAGTAGAGGAAAAGGAAGGTTATGAAACATACATGATATCCCCATTACAGTATGTACATACACACACAGAAAATGAAGGGGAAATGCCAAGTGTTTTGTGATTTTCTGATTACCTCTAGATGATAATATTATGACTTTTTCCTCCTATTTTTCTACAGTGTGTGTATCATTTTAAAGATTTTGGTTTTTTTTAAAGTCATCTCCACATCCAATGTGGGACTGGAACTCACGACCCCAAGATCAAGAATCACAGGCTCTATGGACTGAGCCAGCCAGGTGCCCCTATTTTAATTTTTAAACCTTAAATCATTGCCTATGGACAATATAAAGTAAATACACAGGCAAGACCTACTAGAAGGAGAAAGTTAGCACTCCAATCCCTGTAACAAGATGCTCAGCCTCTCATTTCCAAGAACTTGCTGACAGAAGCTGAGTAAAGAGACCAAGGTGTGGTCAGAAGGGAGGCGTTCTCAATGTTCTACAAACTTACTGCGCTCAGGGACTCCTGATTTTCCTCTATTTCCTCACAGCCCTATATTCTAGCTACTTCTAAAGGCTTTTGTGAGTTGTTGTTTTGGGTTTTTTTGTTTTGTTTTGTTTTTTTGAGAGAAAGACAGTGAGAGAGAGAGAGAGCAGAAGTTGGGGGGGGGCAGGGAGAGGCACTCTCTGCTGAGCAAGGAGCCCAATGCAGGACCTGATCAATCTCAGGGTCCTGAGATCATGACCTGAGCCGAAGGCAGCTGCTTAACCGACTGAGCCACCTAGGCATCCCTAAAGGCTGTTTTTATCTAAAAACAGTAGTGTACTTCTTCACATTTTGGGGGTCAAATTCTTTATTTCAAAGAAATGAGAGGGCATCTAGGTGCAGGCTGCAGAGCTGGTGGTATAGCCCAGTAATACAGGGTCTGTTCTGATGGATGGGGGAGGAGACCCAGCCAGGCCTGGGTTACGTGTTGGTGTGTTGGGTAACAACCTAAGTACGGAACAGACTCTTTCAGTGGAGTGTGGTCATGATTACCATGGTTGTATACTCTGCCTAACTTCTTTTCTTGGTATCTGCTTTCCCTGATGGAGGGGAACAGCTGCCATAACCTATTTTCCCTTCCCTGGAAGGTGGTAGGGAGCCAGATGTGGAAAAACCCAAAGCAGAAATCCACGGGCTGACAGCGAGCACGAGCTGAAGGTCCTAAGGGGATCCAGGGGCTCCGTGCTGGAAGCTCAGAACCAGCACAAGAACCTAAATAAAACTAACAGCATCCATCCAAGGGTCTCAGAGCCAGAGGGGCTTTGTAACTGCAAGTTCTGGTTTTGTATGACAAAGCTAAAACAGAATAATACCTGCATTTTTGTAAAAAAAAAAGAAAAAAATATATATCATTAGAAGGACTGGGACATTTTTATTGATGAGATTTTTCCATATCAAAGTCAGCCAAGGACTTAGGCAATTTATCAACAGCTGGTCTTAATCCAACACTAACACACTGATTTTATAACCCATCCCACCGAAAATGCCAGCGCTCACCTAACGTGCTTGGGAGTCCCTTCATAGTAACTGTTCCACAGTAACCATCGTCCTTCCCTTCTTATGTAAGCTCCCTGATCTTCATCAGTGTTTACAAAGGTTTTTGAAAGTACCCATTTTTTCCAGTAAATATTTAATTCTCCTGTTGCAACCGATCAAACTATCAACAATGAGCATTTTATATAACTTGTTTAGTTATGAGAAAGTGGGACACTGACGTCAACAGCACACAGTCTATAAACCAAAGACTCCAGAATTACCAGATGCAGCCTCTTGAAATCAGCCACCAATAAAACACGCTTCCTCGCAGCTCCAAGTCTTTAATCCAGTTTCTATCCAAGTCCGTCCACATCTATGGATCAGTTTCTAAAATGTGCCCGAAATCAGACCCGGGCACCTGGTCGGCAAGCTGCCAGCACCGGACAGAGCTGGTCCTCTCAGCAATGACTGCCCGCACAGTGACCTGCATGCTCCGGGTAACACACTAACTGGCAGGCCTTCTCTCTTCTCAGCTTTGTAAACTTAATATTTAGGATCTGTATGGGGTGGGGAGGAGGTGGGGGGATGAATAAACCAACCATTTGGCTAGTTTCCTAAACTGCCAAGAGTCTCCGCACTGATGGAAATGGATTATATGTGAGGCCATCTGCCATCTCAGTGACTGGATCAGTGAGTGAATTATAAAGACATGATAATTATCAAACTGGGCATGAGCACTCGGAGAAAGGAACCCAAAAGGGCCAGAAATGGTCAGAAATGAATTTGGGAAAGTGCGACTTGGGGTGTGGGCGTCAGCTTCGGAGGATGGAGTCTCCTGAGCGGTGGGCCACCATGGAGAACAAGGCAGGCAGACGTATGGCAAGGCTCTAGGCCAGGAGAACAACTTAGCCGCAGTGTGTGTGTGTGTGTGTGTGTGTGTGTGTGTGAGAGAGAGAGAGAGAGAGAGAGAGAGAGAGTGTGTGTGTGTGTGAGTGAGAGAGTGTGAGTGAGAGAGTGTGAGTGTGTGTGTGTGTGTGTGTGTAAACCTCCTGCAGGGCCAAAGGAGTCCCAGTAAATGCAACACAGCTTTATGAAACAGGAGCTTCTAGCCAGGTAGGGAGAACAGAAAAAGAGTCCACCGCTGAAAAATGTCAAGATGGAAGGTCAAGAAGCTACTGTGTTAATCCAAGTACAAGGATTTTGGCCACTGGGATGGTGGATGGGACAGTGAGAAAAAGGGACAGAGGCAGTGAGCTGAACGAGAAAAAAGAAAGATCTGGTGTCAAAGAGGACCTCTAAAGAAAGAACAAGAGTGTCTCCTTTAAATAAGGAAAACAGGCTTGACAATGCAAGTAATGAACAAAGTCTGGACATGCTGAATTTGAGCTGGGGGTGGTATGTACACCCGGCAAGCACCCAACGAAGACCAGAGATCTGAGAGAGAAGCTCTGTGCACTGAGCAGAGAAAGAGAGGTGTGAACTGAAATATAAAGACTGTAACTGAAACTCTGAGAGCTGAGAGACCACGTATTTCGCAGGTACTCCCCCAGCAGAAGTCTTCCCCTCACCTCCCTCGTGGTTAATAAATATTACTTTTAAGAATGGATTACATATAATTTGATACCAGCTTAAGGGAAAAAAAAACTGCACACAGAAAAAAAGTCAAATCCACAAATGCTCACCGTGGTGTCATTAGGTGGTAGGATCATCAAAGATCTTCCTCCTAAATTCTTGGAATTACTGTGTTTTTTGTTTCTTGGGTTTTTTTTTTAATAGTAAGTATAGACTTTCTATTAGAAATGAAAAATTAGAAAATGAAAAAATTATTATTAGAAAATGAAAAAAAGGAGCGTCTGGTGGCTCAGTGGGTTGAGCCTCTGCCTTCAGCTCAGGTCATGATCTCAGGGTCCTGGGATCGAGCCCCGAATCGGGCTCTCTGCTCGGCAGGGAGCCTGCTCCCCCCTCTCTCTCTGCCTGCTTGTGATCTCTGTCAAATAAATAAACAAAATCTTTAAAAAGAAAAAAAAGAAAAATGATCTTAATGATCTCCTTTTTAGCATTTGTGAAAGCACTTATGATTGTGAATTTTAATTTGTAAATTAGAAGTAAATAAATAAAAGTACCACCAACATAACATTCTATGCCTACCATAATGAAAAAGTTAGTTTGGACAAGACAACCTATTTGAGAGAACATTTATTAATAGGAGTGTTAATTCTTGCAGCTTCCCTATAGGACAATTTGTCAAAATTTAAAATACTAAAAAACCTTAAGCACTGTACCCAACAATTCTACTGCTATAAACTTACTTATGGGTATTCTCCCTAAAATATGTACAAGAAATTTCATTGCAATATTGTTTGTATTAGCAAAACATTTAAAATAACCAAAATGCCTATCAAGCTTTGGGATGGGGAGGAAGAAGTAATGTAATAATATTACTACTTAAATTGCGGATTGCTAGAAAAAGAAGAGGGCTTCAGTCTTTACCCCCAGGGTTCAGACCTGGGACCCAGACAAGGAGCCTCAACTGGAGATAAGTACTCAAATTTTAATGATAAAAAAAAGTCAAAAGCATATAAAGGAAAATGAAAATACTTACTTCCTACCTTATCACTATCCATTATTGGCAAGACTTTGCCTGTTTTCTACTTTAATCTGCTTACAAGGAATTTGGCCTAAAGCAGGCCATTATCTTATTAGCATTAATGGAACTATTAATTATTCCCACGATTGCATTTAGACTGTTGGGGATATGTGCAAAGACAAGGTCAAGCACAGATGAATTCTAACACTAAAGGGCTGCCAGCACAACAGCATCATGAAATGCAGAACGAGAAAGACTGGGTTTCAGACGCACCTAAATGCCGCGCTGTGGACCTGTCCATATGCTTTCCGTTACAAGCCGCTGAGCTACATTTCCTTGTGCTGCTGAGGTCCAAGCTCGAAAACCACAGGGGAATCCTGGTTAGCAGAGTCAAGACCTAGCTAGAGAAAAACAGATGGTAAATAAAAACAGAGCAATAATGAACCTACCATGAGGCACATGAACAGAGTCTACTTCTCACTCAGCTGTGGCCAATCCTAGAACCTGTTCTATGACACCTTCATTCTTAAGGAGTATCTAGGAGGCCTCAGCCAGCCCCTGGGCAGGATCACACACAACATCGGCTCTTCATCTGCACAATATTTTGGAAGATGGTGTTTTAGAATACATGGGAAAAGCAATTTTGTACTTAGTTGGGGTTTCTTCCTTGATAATCTTTAAAAGTCCATATCCCCTAGCGTTAAGACCTCAATCTACTACAAAAAAAAAAAAAAATCTTTTTACATACTTCTCTAGTGTTCCCTAGTGCTTAAAAATCTTTAAGATTTTATTTCTTTGAGAGAGACCAAGCTCAAAGAGCAGGGGAAGAGCACTGGGGAAGGGAGAGGGACAAGCAGATTCCACCAAGCACAGAACGCCACGGAGGGCTCAATCCCATGACCCTGAGATGATCATGACCTGAGCCGAAACTAAGAGTCAGATGCTCAACCGACGGAGCCACCCAGGAGCCCCAGGGACCTGTTAAAATTAATAAAGGGATGGGGTATCTGGGTGGCTCAGTGGGTTAAGCCTCTGCCTTCAGCTCAGTCATGATCTCAGGGTCCTGGGATAGAGCCCACATTGGGCTCTCTGCTCAGCGAGGAGCCTGCTTCCCCCACCCCCTTCTCTTTGCCTGCCTCTCTGCCCACTTGTGATCTCTGTCAAATAAATAAATATAATCTTTTAAAAATATTAATAAAGGGAGACATCATTAATGTGCAGTGGGAAGAAAGTAGGGGAGGCTATAAGGGGGAGCCAGTATGACTCAGTCAAGCACAGGAAGAATTGTCCATGTTCCAGACCTCAACAGAAGAATCTCAACAGGAAAGAATCATCAATGATAGGCCTCAAAACAGAAAGACGTATACCGCAGCCCCTACAAGAAGTCTGCAACCCTGGCCAACTCAGCCCATGACAAGCCACCATCACCCTGAACTCCCAACTTCTTTCTTCTCCATAAAATAATCCTCCTCTCTACTGCACTTGCCTATGGCTTGTCCATGCTTTAATGTCCCAAATAAACTCATTTTTGCTGGTAAAAAACTTATTTTGAAGGCTAACATTATTCGGTGATTAGAAGTGAGATCCAGAAGACTGCCAACAACTCCAAGGCTGATGAACAAAAAGGTACCCATATCCACAGAGCTACCTGAGCTCACTGCTTTCTCGCCAACCCTAGAACTTGAACGTAATTTTTCTCCTGGATTTTGAGCTCCATTTTGTGTTTTAAGCTCTCCAAGAATTATTTGTCATCTGTTTTAAGGCTTTGCCCTTTATGAAAATGCTCATTTGGCCTTCGGTCCAACTCCAGTTATGAACCAGGCTACTCTGATTGAAACTGTGCTAGCCTTTTACCCAACTTCTTGGGAACAGGGAATATTATCAGGAATCTAAAATTGCTTGTCTACAAAATACAATTTCTAGACCAACAGAGGCAAACAGAGAAGAGGGCTTCTGAGGCCTTTTTCCTTCCTGTCTTCTATGTTTCAGGATGTGTAGCAGCTATCTTGTGTTCACTCCTGAAATTCCCTTTCCTCTGAAACTCTCCCCACTCCCGCCTTTCCTGAACATAATAAAAACTGCCCCTTTAAAACTGAGTCTTCTGAGGATCTGAAAACCCAAATCTCTTATGTCCCCTGGACCAAGGCCAGGCTGCGCACCAAGAGTTGAAGAGTTTCCTAAAGTGACTCAGAACTCACATTTGCTAAAGAATTTAACACACTTATTCCAGCTTACCACCCCGGTTTCTAAGATTTTATCAGCCAGGCCATGTGCTTGTTGGGGAGGACCACGCCAAACACTGGATGAAACAAGCCCCATGAGAACATCCTAAAACATTTAGAGAAACAAACCCCTAACTTTGGCAAGATCCTAGAACGCTCATTGGAAGTCTCCACCGGGCAATTACAGTAGCTTTTCCTAAGCCTGTGACTGGAACAGGATTCAGATTTGCACTCGACAGACTGATGACCTGGTCCTAACTACTATAACCAACTCCAAACTGTCTCCAGGGAAGATTCTGGTCTTCCTTTAGAAGCTGAATCCACCTGGGTAGCATTTAGCTCTCATTTACTAACAGGCTGAACCAGGGTCTTTTAGTTGAAAGAGCAGCACGAAATGGGAAACTGTGTCCATTCCACATTTAGCTAGCTTGGCAAACCAGCTCACTCACACCCACAAGGGCCACCTGAAAGACCACTAAAATTCTCAATTTTCAACTCTGGCCAATGACGGCCCCTAAACAGACCAAAACCCCTTGGTTTCTGCTATTGGTGCAAAGGGCCAGGCCAATGGGGAAAAAAGACTATTATAAACTTAAACATTCCAGAAGCCTTCAGCCCTCTTGCCAGCCTTTCCAATGTCCTCCTAATTCCCAGCGATGAAGCTCCAAGGACCTACGGGGGCTCTTCCCAGTCCTCATCCTTAATTGGCCCGAAGAAACCACTCTTCAGACTGAGAATAAATCTCTTTGTCTTACTGACCCCACAGCTACATTCTTCGTGCGCTACACCACTCCTGGAAAGCAGGTCCTGCAGGCATCAGAGCATGAAAACAGCCCAAACAGTTGGGGGGGAATGGGGGTGTCTCTCATATACCTCAAAGGTTCCTGTCTCTGTACCTATTCCTTTTCAGTTAGACCCTTGGAGAGAGTCCCACCCTTTTCTCCTTAGTTTCTCAACCCATTTACTGGGACAAGATTTCTTAGAAAAGTATTGTGCCAGAACTTCTCCCCAAAGAAGGAAATAACTCTAAAATCAAAATTGCTAACCAGGTGGATTAAATGAGCCTTCAGCCTCTTCTGTTTGCTCCATCTCTGACGGCACGATAGGGGAGTCTGGGGACACGGCTCATTTGTCCCCATCGGGTCAGCTGCCACCCTCTTTATGGGCAGATTCCTCAACTGATACTGGCAGGATTCACAGCACGCCTCCCATCAAGATTCAAACAGATCCTCACCACCTCTCCCCAGAACAAATACCCTATAAATCGAGAAGCCCTTTTAAGGCACCAAGCCCAGAGTAGGGGACCACAGACTCAGGGCCTTATCATCCCCTGTGCCAGTCCCTGGGAGTCCCTACTTTACCTGTGAGAAGACCCCTGGCCCAGGACGGAGGCTAGTCCAGGACCTCAGAGCAATAAATAACATTATCCCTGGGTGCCCTGTTGTTCTCAACCCACACACACAGACGTCCTTTCCCACTAAAAGCAAATCCTCCTTCCCTGTAATTGTTCTATATAGTACACTTTTAGTATTCCGGTTCATAAGGACAGTATCTTCTTGCTTTCACCTGGCGAGAACAGTAATAAACCTGGACTGTAAAGCCCCAGGTTACACAGGCAGACCTTCTTAACCCTTTATAAACCTTAAAAGCTGATTTGGAGGATATAAAGTTTCCTGCAGGCTCTAGTTGGTTACAATATGTGTATGTTCTGCTTTTCTCCTTTAGTTAAACATCTTCACAGGAGACAGCATTCATCTGTTAAAAACTTTTGGCCTCAAAAGGACATAAAATTGGGGCACCTGGGTGGCTCAGTTGGTTAAGCATCTGCCTTCGGCTCCAGTCACGATGATCATCAGGCTCCCCAAGTGCTTGGCAGGGAGCCTGCTTCTCCCTCTCCCTCTCCCCCTGCTGTGTTCCTTCTCTCGAGGTCTTTCTCTGTCAAATATATTAATAAAATCCTTTAAAAAACAAAACAAGGGGTGCCTGGGTGGCTCAGTGGGCTTGCCTCTGCCTTCAGCTCAGGTCATGATCCCAGGGTTCTGGGATTGAGCCCTGCATCGGGCTCTCTGCTCAGTGGTGAGCCTGCTTCCTCTTCTCTCTCTGCCTACTTGTGATCTCTGTCTGTCAAATAAATAAATAAAATCTATTTTAAGGGGTGCCTTGGTGGCTCAGTGGGTTAAAGCCTCTGCCTTCGGCTCAGGTCACGATCCCAGGGTCCTGGGATCGAGCCCCACATCGGGCTCTCTGCTCAGCAGGGGAGCCTGCTTCCTCCTCCTCTGTCTGCCTGCCTCTCTGCCTACTTGTGATCTCTGTCAAATAAATAAATAAAATCTTAAAAAAAATTTTTTTTAATCTATTTTAAAAAATTTAAAAATAAATAAAAAACAAAAGGACATAAAGTCTTCAAAGACAAATTGCAGCTTGCACAAAATCAGGTTCATCTTAGGGCACCTGATCTCGGAACAAGGACTACATTTAGACTCAGGTTGGTTTCACAGCATCCTGAACTTCCCAAAACCTAAAACTAAGTGCCAATTACAAAGTTTTTTTGGACTGGCTGTCTACTGTCAAAACTGAGATTCCAAACTTCTCTCTTACAGCTCAACCATTGTATGCTTTACTTGAAAAATGACAAACCTGACCCTGTCATTCAGAAAGATCGAGAAGACCTAACTTTGGAGACTTTAAAGAAAAGCCTAATAAAGCCTCCTGCCCTTGACATCCTAATATGATCAACTTCCCTTTTCCTCATTTTTCGTGAGAAGGAAGAAAATGCCTGGAGTACTCACCCAAAAATATGGGGGACCATCACTGACCCACAGGGTAGGAGAGCCAATCACTGGAGCCTGTGCCCAGGGATGTCCCTTCGGCCTCCACCTCAGAGCCATTCCTGTCAATGCCCTTCTGGTTCAGGCCCATGAAGAAAGAGTCTCAGGACTCCCTCTAACCAAGCTTGTGCAGAAGCCCCCCTAAAATCTCACCACACTCAGCACCTCAGCCGTCTCGCCTCCTAGGAGATCCCCCTGCTACCTTCTCGTCACAGAACTTCTCACTGCCATAACCAAAATTAAGCCTGCGATTCTCTTCTCCTCCTTCCCGAAGGAGACCCCTCACAACTACCTGAGACCCACAGATCAACTCTCGACTTCCTGTGACAATTCCTAGCAAACTCCTCTAACCAAGGCAGATTTTTCGTGTTTTACCAATGGTGCTGGTTTAGAGGATGAGAATGACAAGTACCATGCTGGGAATGCTAGTGTGGCCCCTCTGGAAGGGACCGAGGCAGTACTTCTACCTTTAGCTACTTGAGCCCCACAGGCTGAGTTTCACGCTCTCGGTCAAGCTTGTACCCTGGCCAGAGGTCAAACCACAAACATTTATACCCACAGCTGGTCTGCCTTCAGGTAGCTCAGCATTCTGGAATGTTACGCCAACAATGTGTTGCCCTTACCTCCAAGGGGGATAAAATTAAAAAATGGCTCCTAGGGTTAAAATTCATTAAATGCCATACTTTGGGAGCTGCTCTTTTATTGAGGTTCCTGGGCATTCCACATTCAACTCTCTGGAGGCCGAAGGAAACCACCCCACGATACTGCCACCGAAACACTGCTCCCAAAGAAATCAAGAGCCAAACCTCCTTCACAGCCCAAAGAGATGTTCTCCCAAATAAGGCTTTTGAAAAACTGACTAGAGACACCTGATAACTGGCCCCCAGAAAAGGAAATACTGGGAATCTAATCATTGTTGCTTTGATTAAAAAAATAAATAAACTGTGGTTTGGACCAAATGATCTGGCCCAATTCATGAACCAATACAGTGGGGAAATATAAATAAAGCCACAAAAAGTGCCCGCCTCACCTGCCCCACGTGTCCAAAACACAATGCAAAAAATGCACTCACACTGCTCACTTGAAATTACCGAAGGGGCCATTCAAGGTTTGGTGAATAGATTTCATAGAGCTACCCCCCCACCTCATGCATTTAAGTATGTTTTAGTCATGGTTCCTATGTTTTCTCCCTGGACCACCGCTGTCTCTTGCACCCGAGGCCACTGCTATTTCTGTAGCTAAAATTCTGTTAGAAAAAAAATCATCCCCATGCAGAGAACTCCTCTTTAACGTCACAGTGATGGAGGAACCCATTTTAGCAGGCAGGGGCTTCAGCAAGTCTGCGCGGATTGGCCAGTTTTACGACACTTCTGCCCTCAATCCTCAGACCGGTCCAATGTGCTAAGGGCACTAGTAAGATTCAACCTGCAAAATCGGCAGAGACCGCCCCCGTTATCTGGGCCTAAAGCATTGCCATTGGTCCTTACTAACTCAGACCCAGCCCTTCAGACTTTGACCCTCTGAAATAACCGGAGAATGACCGATGCACTCAGCCCCTGCCGCCTTTGACCCAGGGTTGGTAGAGATACACTTGAACTGTATAAAAGCCTCGAGGCTCCTGTTGAAAATAACCAGGCGCTGGTAGAGCCGTGTTTTCACCACACACTCTGGAGAGATGAAAACTTCAGAATCACACCTTGCACCTGGAGATTTCATCCAGTAAAAGACCTCCAGAAAGACTCTCTTCAGCCTCCCTGGAAAGGCCCCTCTTAGGTGCTGCTAACCCACCCACATGCACACTGCCTGCTGACCTGAAAGTAATGATTTCCTGGAATTGAAGCAGATGCATCTGATGAGACTGTGTTCCCCAAGATATCCAGCCAGACCTGGCCTGTTAGAAGGTTCAGGATTCACAAAAGATTTTCATCCGGACTATTAACAGGGTCTAGATTCTAATCCAAAACTCATGGTTTCTGAATTATCGACTTTACTGTATTATTACATTTGGTTAGAACAGTTCTTTTGAGATAACGATACTGTTTTTAAGTGTCTGCAGAGTTCTGCTGTTTTGCAAAAAGCCCACCAGCTATCGCTTCATATTAATACCTGTGCTGTACCTTCCCAAATGAACTCTGTTCATTCTTAAAAGTGCTCCTGTCAATTCATTTTCTGTTTTCATGACTGGCTCAAAGGGGTGACTTCCAGTAGGCATACAGGACTCTGGGTTTGCCTCCTATAGAGGGAATTTTCTCCCCTAAATTGGAATCAGTGCCAATGAATATTTTTAGTTGGCTCCTTTCAAAGATTTTATCTGAGCAATCTCCACACCCAACAAGGAGCTCAAACCCACAATCCCAAGATCAAGGGTTGAACGCTCCACCAAATGAACCAGGCACGTGCTCCTAGATGGCTACTTTCAGATCTAGGATTCTGGTTTAGAAACATCACACAAGGGACGCCTGGGTGGCTCAGTCGGTTAAGGAGCTGCCTTCGGCTCAGATCATGATCCCAGCGTCCTGGGATCGAGTCCCACATCGGGCTCCTTGCTCGGGAAGGAGCCTGCTTCTCCCTCTGCCTCTGCCTGCCACTCTGTCTGCCTGTGCTCGCTCTAACAAATAAAATCTTTAAAAAAAAAAAAAAAAGAAAAGAAACATCACACAAGGGTCCTGGGTGGCTCAGTGGGTTAAGCCTCTGCCTTCAGCTCAGGTCATGATCCCAGGGTCCTGGGATCGAGCCCCGCATCGGGCTCTCTGCTCAGCGGGGAGCCTACTTCCTTCTCTCTGCCTACTTGTGATCTCTCTCTGTCAAATAAATAAATAAGATCTTTTAAAAAAAAAAAAAAAGAAAAGAAAAGAAACATCACACAAGGGTCCTGGGTGGCTCAGTGGGTTAAGCCTCTGCCTTGGGTCATGATCTCGGGGTCCTGGGATCCGGTCCCACGTCGAGCTCTCTGCTCGGTGGGGAGCCTTCTTCCTCCTCTCCCTCTCTCTGCCTGCCTCTCTACTTGTGATCTCTCTCAAATAAATAAATAAATAAAATCTTAAAAAAAAAAAAAAAAGAACCATCATACAATTTGGAACTGTCATGTTGTTACTTTTGATTCTGTACTTGTTGCCTGTCAAACTTTTGTAAAAATGACATACCCAGGGGCGCCTGGGTGGCTGAGTCGGTTAAGTGTCTGCCTCTGGCTCAGGTCACGATCCCAGAGTCCCAAAATGGAGCTCTGCGTTGGGCTCCCTGCTGGGCCAGGAGCCTGCTTCTCCCTCTCCCTCTGCCTGCTGCTTCCCTTGCTTGTGCTCCTCTTTCTCTCTGTCAAATAAACAAATTTTTTAAATTAACATACCCAATAAAGAGAGCATCTCCAACGCTTACAATCTGGATAACTATGCACTAGAAATGAGAGATGCCTGAGAGTTCTCCCTGCACCGCCCCCCTTGTTACTCAAAAGTGAGTAGAATCTGTAGATTTTTCTCCAATCTGTAGAATTTTCTCCCAGTGTGGGACATTACACCCAGGAAAGGTCCATCCTAGCACTGAGGGACAAAAGTCACTAAATTAGAAGAATCTGACTACTGATCAGTAATGCTTTTGGAGAAAGATCTTCAACAAAAGGGGGAAATATGAAAATTTATAAAGGGAAACCTCACTAAAGTAGAGTCAGGAGGCTAGAAGAGGGAGCCAGTACCACTGAATGCCAACTGTAGGAAGAATTGTAAATTACAACCCTAATATTAGAATCTCAAGAGGAAAGAATCAATAACAGGCCCCAAGAGGGGAAAATGTACCTAGTATCTCATCTAAGAAATTAACCACTCCTGCAACTCAGCCAAAGACAAACCCTCGCATCACCCTGAACTCCTACTTTTCTCCCAAGGATTTCCGACTTCCTCATTCTCCATAAAGTAACCTTTTCTCCTTTGTTTGCTGGCCATAGCTTTTATGCCCAAAGTTGCAAATCTCGGTTAATAAACCCAAATAAACCCATAAAATAACTTTTATTTTTCAGGTTAATGTATCATACCTATGCACTTTATTTTTGCAACCGCCCTCAGAAATGACTGGGCCCACACTTTACACACTTTACTCACCAAGAGGAGTGAGGCCTGGTCAAGGTCCTGGAGCTCCTATGAAATGTGACAAAATTGGGGTCAGGTCACCTAGGACGACTGGGCTTTATGACTCTACCCTGTGTTCAATGTCAGCACAATACCCCACCAGTGCTGTTGTGGGGAAACAGAAGAGAAAATGTGATTACTTAAAAATCACCTTCTTTTAAAGCCTCTTACAAATGTATTGTGAGAATGCTTATAAAAAAAAAAAAGCTGGGGGCACCTGGGTGGCTCAGTGGGTTAAAGCCTCTGCCTTCGGCCTGGGTCATGATTCCAGGGTCCTGGGATCGAGCCCCACATCGGGCTCTCTGCTCAGCAGGGAGCCTGCTTTCCCTTCTCTCTCTGCCTGCCTGCCTCTCTGCCTACTTGTGATCTCTGTCAAATAAATAAATAAAATCTTTAAAAAAAAGGATTAAAAAAAAGCTGGCTCATACTCTATTTATTAAGCTGGATTATTAATAGGTACACAGATGTTCATTTTATTGTTTTGCATACCCTTATAACTGTGCATATGTTTCACAATAAAAACGAACCCAGAGCCAACCTGGGAAGCTGTCTCTGGAACACCAATCAGGAGTCTGGCCCACCAGTGTAAAGAAAAACACAGGTGAGTTTAGCCAGATATCAAGTTTCCTGTTAGAAAACAGTTCCAGGGGCGCCTGGGTAGCTCAGTGGATTAAGGTTCTGTCTTTGGCTCAGGTCATGATCTCAGGGTCCTTGGATAGAGCTCCACATAGGGCTCTGCTTAGCAGGGAGCCTGCTTCTCCCTCCCTCTCTGCCTGCCTCTCTGCTTGCTTGTGATCTCTCTCTCTCTCTGTCAAATAAATTAATAAAATCTTTTCCAAAAAAAAAAAAAGTTCCACTGCAAACTTTTTTTTTTTTAAATGCTGGTGCTTTTTCTACTGTTTGTTCAGGAAGGAGTTAGCATCACAATCGCTGGTGGTCTTGAGGCAAATAAGCACACAAATGCCCTCAGATTTGTATCAGTCCAGCCTTCAGGAAGCCTCCAGGAATCCTATTTTTTTTTTCATTTCAGAAACTAAACATTGGTCTTTTGCTGTTTGGGGACAAAAAACTTACTACTAGTTTGAAATAATGAGCATATGAATGGAAAAATTGTTTTTCTCTTGCTAAAAAATGTTGCATTCAGGGCGGAAGAGAAAGGTAATTTATTTCCAAAAATAAAATCTTCATAACATAAATCCCTTCTAAGCTATGTTTATTAAAAATTTAAAGATTCAGAAGAAAAGCACCAAGGCAACATCCATCAGTGAAGATTATGTCAAGAAGAGGAATAATGGAAATACCAGGGAAAAAAGTAACCAAAGAAGTGCCTTAGAAAAAGAGCTTATTTTCAGTTAAACTGAAATTATGTATGTTGTCCTTTGAGAAATGCAGGTTGCACAATATGTGTAGTATAATCCCATTTTTATTAAAAGTATAATTATATAGAACATATTTGTGGACATAAGAAAGAGCTGGGAAGGATCAAGATCAAACCGTGGGGAAGTGCAGGGGGGTAAAAGAGGCCCGTGTGACTTTTAAAATTTGCTTTATCCAATTCTGACAAGTTAGAATTATTTTCCAACATGTGTATGCTTCTTTCATAAATCCTTTAAAAGGCTAAAACATATTAATTAAGAAAAAAGCTTCCATGAGAGCAAAGCTGCAAATTAACAAAATATCACTTTAGCTACAAATCAGAGAAAAATTGTCAAGGGACAAGGGCAAGTACTATGACCCCATTAAGATTTGTTTTTGGAAAGTTTTTTTTTTTTTTTTAAGGTTTTTTATTTATTTGACAGACGGAGATCACAAGTAGGCAGAGAGGCAGGCAGAGAGAGTAAGGGAAGCAGGCTCCCAGCCGAGCAGAGAGCACGATGCGGGACTCGATCCCAGTCTCCTGGGATCATGACCTGAGCTTAAAGCAAAGGCTTTAACTCACTGAGCCACCCAGGCGCCCCTGGAAAGTATTTTTTAAGCTGATTAGTAAAACCAGGGTTTGGAAGGACTGGCTTTCTACTCCACTAGACTATCAGACACCGAAACACAGAATCGGGCCAGAAGTTCTAATACTGGAAAAATACAAGTGTATTTTTGAGAGAAGAATTAAGCAGGAGGAGCCACTCATCACAAGCAAGACTGAGTTATGGGTGTGCATCCTTGAACTTCTGTCCCAGCTCCAGCCAGCACCCTTCCCCTTTGTATGCCACCACACTCTGGAAATGTGAAGACCTGCCCTTTGCACACAGGGTTACAAGGCTGAGATCAAAGCCAAGGCCCCTGTGAGCAGTTCAGAGGAAACATCAGTTGCAGCTCAAGGATGTACCACCTGACTCTCCCCCTGTTAAAGGCCACTCTGAACGCACACGAAAATATTCACAGCTCTTCTCTAGTTTCTTAATTGGGATATGCAAAGGTACTAAATGCTACAGGTTCCAGATTCTGATTTCACAGAGAAAAAAAAACACACACACACACACAAAAATGGGGGGGTGGGGACGGAGAGTAACAGACATATATATAGAACTGTTATCTTTATATTTTACCATCTCCTTAAAAAAGGATGTTAATACTTCAGAAGCAGGAAGGACATAGCCCTGGGGCCAGTACCATTCTCGGGCCAGAAACTGAGCAACCAAATCATTTTGTCAATTCGTAGATGCCAAAAAGGCTGACAAAATACCTACTCCTAAATCAAAAAACAAATACCAAACCTCTTCCATGAAACTTAAAATACTTGCTGACCAGGACAAAGGCTATCTTCTGAAAACGAGGGCAAAACACAAGATATTATGTACTACTCTTCATGCTCTTACATTGAGTTTGTATTTTGTAACTGACTTAAAAGAAGAACATGTATGTACCCAAAAATCTAGGCAAAATGGGCAACTTTCTTAAAACAATTTTTTTAAATCCTGAACAAGTAACAGCACACAAATAGAGAAAACTACAAAAACAGAACTGTGCTCCAAAAAAAGATGCCAGGGACACCTGGGTGGCTCAGTTGGTTAAGCAGTTGCCTTCGGCTCAGGTCATGATCCCAGAGTCCTGGGATCAAGTCCCACATCGGGCTCCTTGCTCGGCAGGGAGCCTGCTTTTCCCTCTGCCTCTGCCTATCACTCTGTCTGCCTGTGCTCGCTCTCTCTCTCTCTCCGACAATTAAAAAAAAAAAAAAAGATGCCAGGCTCAAGACAAATTTACAGGCCAGTTACATCCTAACCTTCCTGGTAATGAAATGGGAAATGGGAAACCTTCCCAATTCCTTCTGGGAAAACTGACAAGCTAACAGAAAGCACAAGAGAAGAAAACTGTATGTTAAATTCACTTGCCAGTCCTGGATTTTTTTTTTTAACTTTTGCAAATTTGACATGCGAAGAATGACATCTGGTTTCGATCTTGATTTCTTTGATCCATGTGTCTATAGTTCTCTTACGAACTGTTAAAATGCCTTTTGTCCATTTTTTTCAGTAGGTCTGACCTTTTTCTTATTCACTGTTAAGAGCTCCTTACAAATTATAGACATTAACCGTTTGTCATGTTGCAAACATTTTCCCCCAGAAAAAGTAAGACTGCTTTTTCCTTTCTGCTTATATCACTTGAAAAACAAAACAAAACAAAAAAAAACAACCAGCTTTTTTACCTCCCTAAAGTCAAATATCCTATCTTTTTGCAATTGCTTCTAATACTTTTGTACTCAGGAAGCCCCTCCTCATTCCAAGATGAGAGAAATATTCACCTTCATTTTCATCTAGATGCTTTTGGTCAAAATAACTCTTAAATGTTTAACATCCATCCCTTTAAAAATGCATATCCAGGAGCACCTGGGTACCTTAGCTGGTCAAGCAGCCAGCTCTTAGTTTCCCTTTTAGTTATGATCTCAGGGTCCTGGGATGGAGACCTGTGCCAGGTTCCCCACCTACCAGGGAGTCTGCTTAAGATTCTCTCCCTTTCCCTCTGCCCCTCCCCCTGCTGGTGTGTGAGCCCACCCACCCGTTCCTCCCCCACTCTCTCAAATAAATCAATTCTTTAAAAAAATAAAAATAGGGGCGCCTGGGTGGCTCAGCAGGTTAAAGCCGCTGCCTTCGGCTCTGGTCATGATCCCAGGGTCGTGGGATCGAGCCCCGCATCAGGCTCTCTGCTCTGTGGACAGCCTGCTTCCTCCTCTCTCTCTCTCTGCCTCTCTGCCTACTTGTGATCTCTGTCTATCAAATAAATAAATAAAATCTTTAAAAAAAAAAAAAACAACAGATGAACCTATATAATCTATATTCTAAAAATAAAAAAAATTAAAAAAAATAAAAATAAAAATGCATATCCAATAAAATCATTGCTCTAGGAAAATAACTAGATGAGTATAATTATATTTACTTTAGTTACAGAATAAGTCGATATTCAATATTTAAGGGCTGGCTAACTAAATTATGACAATAAAATGCTTTACAATGAAACACTACAAAAGCCATTCAGGAAAACAGTCACGCTCTGTTACTAAGTGGGGGAAGGGAGGGAAGAGGCAGAACACCCTCCCCATTTTTATATAAAAACTACGTTTGTTTGGTAAACAGGGAGTCTAAATACTTTACCTAAATATTAACAGTGATCCTCCCTGAGTGTCAGATTGTATGTGGGGTCCTATTTCCTTATGCTTGTCTGTTTTACATTATTAATGAACATGTATTATATTTGTGATTAGAAAAAAAAGCTTAAAATTCATAAATATACATGCAAACCAAGCCAATAAAAATAATTTTGACCACATGCTTAAGTTGCAACCATCTTTCAAGAAAATTAAAAATGCCTCTCCTTTGCTTATTAACACATTTAATCCCATATTACAAACAGGATAATAATGACTTAATTCAAGAAAAATGGAGGGTTGCCAATCTTCCTAATTACCCAAAGATCTAAGGAGTAATGTCTGATTTATACTCCTAGCAAATGACCAAATTAAAAAACACAGCCCAATGACAATTATCAGTGGTAATAAGTCAAGCTCAGCTAACACAAACGGTTCCATTTTTCCTTAATAAAACTGTGCCTTAGCACATGAACAAGTACAGCTAAGTTCAACTAAGCTGAAAAGCTAACCCCAAAAGCTTCCCATCAGACTGGACATGCCTTTATCCTCTAATGCCCCAATCTCTCTCTGAACAGCCCCATTCTCTGCCTGCTAGTGTGGGGTGCTTGCTCCTTGATCCACCCAGACTTGACAGCTCAAGGGGGCTCCCCTGCTATTGCTCCCCCCCTCCTGTACCCATTTCCGCGGCCTCATTACTATGGAAGACAGGAATAATTCTGGAGTAGAACCAGGAGTGTGTGTGAAGAGGGATGACAAGATACCCCCAGGGACCTGCTAACCCCAGAAGTCCTGAAAACTTTTCCAATGTCTAAGAATGATCACAATTAGATAATCCCTTTCATCAGACTGAAGTGACTCAGGGTCAGAATTCTGAACTCAGAACTAGGGAAGACCTGGAGATGGTCATGCGGGGGTCTCAGACAGGCCACTTCTCCCTAGATGTACCTCAGTATCCTCAGAGTGAACACAAAGGGTTGATTAGAAAACCCACAGACCCACTAGCCAAGGGAGGGAGGGGCATAGAGGGAAAGCAAGGTCTCACACCCAGCCCGAAGCAGCAGGAGAATATATACCAAACAGGTCTCATCTCCCGCTAGAAAATGTGGAGAGGGAAATAAAATGCCTGGATAGGCACAGAGAGCCCCAAGCACCTTCTTTGAGTCCTGTGCTACATGTGTTATTAAAATCCCGCCCACAACCTCAGGAGTTAACAAGACTAATAGGGACTAAAAACTAGTTAGGACAAGCGTTTCCAGAGACCTGAAATACAGACCAAGTCCATATTTTAGAAAAAGCCTAAAGGATATAATTAGAAAGAGTTACTAGAGGCTATTATTTAAGTATGATGCAAAAGTCTCCATTTTTTAATAGTACTGGCGCAAAAATAAGGAATGAAAGCTCAAAAACTCCATCAACCCCAAACAGACACCATACATGCCCAAACGGAAAAGTACGAAACACCAGAAGTGTCGAAATTTAAAAGTGGAGTGGAAAGCTCGTCAATGACCTCTAGCCCCACTTTCTGGCTCTTCAGAATAACAGCACCCAACTTCTGGGTCTCCTACTTAAAGTCCCCATTTATTGGGACCAGGATGGTGAAAAATCTTCAAGTTCATATCTAACTTTTTAAAATTCAGCTGATTATTCCCATCATACTTTGAAAGACAAGCAGATTTGAAATCTAAAAATCCTTTTAAGCAAAATCACATTCTGACAGATTTTTAAGAAAATGCTTTTAAGAAAAATGCTTTGTTTGAAACTTTAGAGTCTGAAAAATTAGTTGTTGTTTTGTTTTGTTTTTTTTAAAGCTAAAGCCCTAAAAATGATCTACAAATAAAACTTCCTGGAGGGCGCCTGGGTGGCTCAGTAGGTTAATAAAGCCTTTGCCGGGGCGCCTGGGTGGCTCAGTGGGTTAAGCCTCTGCCTTTGGCTCGGGTCATGATCTCAGGGTCCTGGGATCGAGCCCCGCATCAGGTTCTCTGCTCAACAGGGAGCCTGCTCCCCCCGCCTCTCTCTGCCTGCTCCTCTGCCTACTTGTGATCTCTCTGTCAAATAAATAAATAAAATCTTAAAAAAAAAATAAAATAAAATAAATAAAGCCTTTGCCTTCGGCTCCGGTCATGACCCCAGGATCCTGGGATCAAGAGCCCTGCATCTGCTTCCCTTCCTCTCTCTCCGCCTGCCTCTCTGCCTGCTTGTGATCTCTGTCAAATAAATAAATAAATAAATAAATAAAATCTTAAAAAAAAAAAAAACAAAACAGGGCACCTGGGTGGCTCAGTGGGTTAAGCCTCTGCCTCCAGCTCAGGTCATGATCTCGGGGTCCTGGGATCAAGTTCCACATTGGGCTCTCTGCTTGGCAGGGAGCCTGCTTCCTCCTCTCTCTCTGCCTGCCTCTCTGCCTACTTGTGATCTCTCTCTGTCAAATAAAGAAATAATCTTGAAAAAACCACTTCCTGGATACATCATAAAATAACAAGACAAATTGGGAAACATATTTGTAACATTTATTGAAGTGCTAATATCCTTGCTATAAAAAGAACTGCTATAAATCACAAGAAAAAGATGGAACACAAAGCTAGAAAAATTGGTAAAAGAAATAAGTAAGCCAAACAAAATATAAATAGCTCCCCAAACTCAAAAGTGTTCAAACCCACTAGTTATCAAAGAAAAGCAAAATAAATATAATGATCCTATTCTTTGCCTAAATTGGTTAAAAAAAAGGGGAGGGGAGTATAACCTTAACAATGATTCCCAGTATGTTAACCTGGATACAGTAAGTATCCTGTATATATGTTATGGAACAAAGCCTTAAAAATGCAAATTAATGCCCTTTCCAAAAAAGTACTCTAAAGAAATAATCTGAAAAATGCACCCAGATTTCCATACAAGGCTGTTCACTATTGTGTTGTGTTCACCACAGCAAAAAATGGCTCATAAGCTAAATGCCCAACAATAGAAGGATTTGTCAAATAAAACATGATGCATTCAGCACAAATGAGCTGTTAAAAGCCATGTTTTAAAGGGCTATTTAATGATTCAGTCATATGCCTAAGATACATTGCTGAATTTTTTAAAAAATGGTTTAAGAAGCCCCTGTATTTCTATTTCGAAATATGAATATACACAAGTGCATATGTACAGGTGCACAAACAAAAAATTTTACTTTCAAGTAAATCAGGAAAAGAAATATTCAATGAGTAAAACAAGCTATTTTGTGTGTTTCCACCACAG
>RCUC01169201.1:0-76549 GCA_003697995.1 Taxidea taxus jeffersonii | reverse complement strand
TTCTGATGTCCATTAGCATGGTAAATTGTTTTCCACCCCCTCACTTTCAATCTGGAGGTGTCTTCAGGTCTAAAATGAGTTTCTTGTAGGCAGCATATGGATGGGTTTTGTTTTTTTATCCATTCTGAAACCCTGTGTCTTTTGATTGGGGCATTTAGCCCATTTACATTCAGGGTAACTATTGAGAGATATGAATTTATTGCCATTGTATTGTCTGTATGGTGATTGTTACTGTATAATGTCTCTGTTCCTTTCTGGTAATACTTTTAGGGTCTCTCTTTGCTTAGAGGACCCCTTTCAATATTTCCTGTAGAGCTGGTTTGGTGTTTACAAACTCTTTCAGTTTTTGTTTGTCCTGGAAGCTTTTTATCTCTCCTTCTATTTTCAATGATAACCTAGCTGGATAAAGTATTCTTGGCTGCATGTTTTTCTCGTTTAGTGCTCTGAATATATCATGCCAGTTCTTTCTGGCCTGCCAGGTCTCTGTGGCTAAGTCTGCTGCCAATCTAATATTTTTACCATTGTACGTTACAGACTTCTTGTCCCGTGCTGCTTTCAGGATTTTCTCTTTGTCGCTAAGACTTGTAAATTTTACTATTAGATGGCGGGGTGTGGGTCGATTCCTATTGATTTTGAGGGGTGTTCTCTGCACCTCCTGGATTTTGATGCTTGTTCCCCTTGCTATATTAGGGAAATTCTCTACAATAATCCTCTCCAGTATACCTTCTGCTCCTATTTCTCTTTCTTCTTCTTCTGGAATCCCAATTATTCTAATGTTGTTTCGTCTTATGGCATCACTTATCTCTCAAAATCTCCCCTCATGGTCCAGTAGTTGTTTGTCTCTCTTTTGGTCAGCTTCTTTATTCTCTGTCATTTGGTCTTCTATATCACTAATTCTATCTTCTGCCTCATTTATCCTAGCAGTAAGAGCCTCCTTTTTTGATTGCACCTCATTAATAGCTTTTTTTTTCCAACTTGATTAGACTTTAGTTCTTTTATTTCTCCAGAAAGGGCTTTTATTTCTCCTGACAGGGTTTCTCTAATAGCTTCCATGCCTTTTTCGAGCCTGGCTAGAACCTTGAGAATCGTCATCCTGAATTCCAGATCTGACATATTACCAATGTCTGTATTGATTAGGTCCCTAGCCTTCGGTCCTGTCTCCTGCTCTTTTTTTTGTGGTGAGTTTTTCCGCCTTGTCATTTTGTCCAGATAAGAATCTGCTGTTCTCCTTGTTAAGTGAACTTGGTCTTGGCTGGATTTCTTTGATCTTCTGGGGGAGGGGCCTGTTGTAGTGATTCTCAGGTGTCTTTGCCCCAGGCGGAGTTGCACCGCCCTTACCAGGTGCTGGGCTAAGTAATCCTCTCAGGTTCGCTTTCGGGAGCTTTTGTTCCCTGAACGCTTTCCGTAGAGTTCCGGAGGACGGGAATGGCAATGGCGGCCTCCCAATCTCCGGTTCAGAGGAGCCGAGAGCTAGCTAGGGGCCCCAGTCTTCAGTGCGCCTTCATAGAAAAGCGTTTAATCCCTCCGGTCTCCCCAGCCCACGTTTGGGCCTGGAGACCGCGCTCAGAGAAAATCGTGGGTAAGCAGTTCCGTCTCACTGGCTTCTGGGAGTGCTCCGAGCTCGCCCAGCCTGTGACCAAGCGTCTCTGTCTCTGGCAGAGTCCCACCTGGAGTCTCCGAACCCCGTAGATCCCTGAGCTCGCCCGGGTCGGAGTCTCCCCAGATCTTGTGGGGACCCCTCGCACAGAGCACCGTTCAGTGTCACAGACCACTAGGAAACCTCGGCTCTGTCTCCGCAGCCGGCTTCCCCGCTCTAATACCTGTGAGCTCTGCGACACTCAGACACCCCCGATCCTTCTGTGACCCCGCGGGACCTGAGTCCACGTTGTCCCCGTGAGGTCTTCACCCCAGTTTAGCCTCTGGAGCAATGTCCCTCCGAGGAGCAGACTTTTAAAAGTCCTGATTTTGTGCTCCGCCGCTTGCCCGGAGCCGGCCCCTCCCCCTGGGGTCTATCTTCCCGTCGCGTTGGATTCACTTCTCCGCTGGTCCTACCTTTCAGAAAGTGGTCGATTTTCTGTTTCTAGAATTGTTGTTTTTCTTCTCTTCGATCTCCTGTTGGATTTGTAGGTGTTCGGAATGGTTTGATAGGCTATCTAGCTGATCTCCTGCTGGCTGATGTCGTCTCAGCCTGCTACTTCTCTGCCATCTTGACTCCTCGGCTTTTCTGTTTTTTATAAGCTTTTTACTCTGAAATAATTATAGATCTATAGAAAGTTGCAAAAAACACTATACAGGGAAGTCCTGTGTACTCCTCACCCAGTTTCTTCCAACATCTTGCATAACTAAGTAAGATCAATCCAAAACAGGAAATCGACATTGGTACTTCATTCAGGCACTACATTCAGTTCATCAGTTTTATATGCATTCATTTGTATATACAAATGTCCACACGTAGTTCTTGCCTTTTTCTCACTGCACAGTATTCCACAGTATTAGCTGACTTAACCACTTGACTGCTGAAGGACACTGGAGTTACTTCCAGATGGAAGACTATAATAAAACTGCTCTATATGTTCATGTACGAATTTTCTCTGAAATAAATGTCCAAGAGTGCAAAAACTGGGTCACATGGCAAATACATGCTTATATTCATTTTAACAAAGTGTTTATTGAGCACTCATGTGCAAACCACTGTTCTAGCTGATGAGGACAGAGGGAACAAAATCCCTGCCCTCATGGAACTTATGCTTCACTGACTATGTCCTGGCCAAAAACAGGTTGCAGATTAAACACAAAAAAATTACAAAACTACAGAATTTTACAAATGAAATGGGATTACAAATGAATTACGATTCCAAGACCCAACGAGTATAGAAAGGCCTGGACAAAGCAAACAAGATCAAACTTAAAAAAAAACAAAAAAAAAATTTTTTTAAAGGTTTTATTTATTTTTGAGAGAGAGCGAGAGAGAGAAAGCAGCTAAGCACAAGTAGGCAGGAGGGGCAGAGGGAGAAGCAAACTCCCCGCTGAGCAGGGAGCCCAACGCAGGGCTGAACCAAAGGCTGACTGTGCCACCCAGGTGCCCCAAGATCAAACCAAAAATCAGTAATTATAAATTCTAATTAAATAACTCAATCAGATAGGGAGCAAATGGTATTACAATAATTACATAAACTTATATGAACTGTTATATTATTCTTATCCCAACATTACGTTAGAAAAATTCTTGCTTATTTGTTTTTTATGCGGAAAAGTACCACTTAAAATCTGCTTTCCATATTGTGATAACAGCATGGGTCTCAGATGTAGAAGAGTAAAATGTTATCTGTATCACAGCGGTATTTTTTCTTAGTATTTATTATAAGAGAAGAATTTCATTCAGCTCATATCCATATTGCTGTTACTAATAAATGGACTTCTACTCCACCGCTAAGACAGAACAAGCTAGTTATCATTAGCTGAAGATAGTACTTTGGAAACTTGTTATTTTCGTTTTAACATGGGACATTTCATTCAAAAACTTTCCTAAGGAAAATAGGAATTTCTCTAAACTTTTTGATGCACAAGTGCCATATTTTCTGGAACTATAAAAGAGAAATTTGTAGTTTTCACTGGGAACAACCAAATATGAACACAACTGACTTGAAGGGCTCCTTGCGGATCAAAACTCAATCAGCACTACTTTGCCTTAGGTTTTAAATATCAAAATATTATGATATTGAAAAAATAAAACCCTTTCAAAAAAAGCAAATTGATTCCAATGATTTAATGTTCTATGTTGCCATGGCTCACCACTTAGGAGAATTTAAAAAAGAGTAACTAGAATGGTCAGGTAATACAGTGTATTATAAAACCATAATAAAAGTGTGATTTTAAAAAGTATCACATTGGCATTAGATAAAATGGAAGACAGTGGAAAATCTAAAAGCAAATTCAGCTATACATATGAATTTAGAGTTAAAGTGGTATTTTTATCCATGTTAAATGGTAGATAACTCAATGCAGTGCAATAACTGGTTAAAAATTTAGGGGGAAGGGTTTTGATTTCTACCATATATCATGGGGATTAAAGAGTTAAATACTTAAAATAAAACTATAAAACTAGAAACCATGAAAACTAGAAGAAAATACGGGTAATCACACCCATCATAAGGTAATATAGGGAATTGCAGTAAGATCGCTGAGTGATACTAACATCTCACCCAAATTAGTGGTGACAAATTGAAGCAAGACCAGTTAAGTATGGTTATACACACACACACACACACACATACATATATATATTTGTTGTTCAGTCACATTCAGTTTTGTAGCAAATGCAGACATATATGGAGTAAGAAGAGTTGGTTTTAACCAAGACTGGACAGAAGTGTCAGAGAAAGAAACAAAAAAACCCCTGTGGGATGCACCCATTCCTCCCAAATTACCCCTGCCTCCTGGTACCTTCAAGCCTTGTATCACATTCTTCTTGAATGTGAACAGCACTTGTGACTTGCTCCTAATCAACAAAAGCAATGGTCACAAAATGACACTTCTGTGACTACATTCACATTGTTCTGTCTTTTTGAGCGACTCTCTCTCTAGATGACCTGGATAAAGCAAGCAGCCGTGCTGGAAGGCTCATGAGGTGAGGAACTGAGGGGCAGCTTCCTGCCAGCAAAAAACCGAGGCCTTCAGGGAGCTTGGCTGGCTCAGGTGGTAGAACGTGCAGTTCTTGAGCGGTTGTAAGTTCAAGCCCCATGTTGGGCAGAGAGTTAACCTAAAAAGGTGAAAAGTCAGTGCACGTAAATCCTGGGGAGATGAAGATTGACAGGGTAAGCTGGTAATGGTCAGAGTTGGAGATTTTACCGTTGCTTTTTCTCATTGTGTCCTACTTAGAAGTACTAATACATACTTGTACAACCTTCTCAGGGACTACAGACCTATTTTTTCCTGCTGACTCAGGCCTACCCAGACCTATTTTTTCCTGCTGACTCAGGCCTACCCAGGTGTGTGGTGCTGGAGGGTCCATTTCTCAGTCCAACTGTTCATTCATGAGATCCCATATGGTAAGCTCTGGCCTGGGGGATGAACATGTAAATGAATGGCTAAAGCAGAAAAAAGTTCAATGGAAGAGGGGAGGGCTAGGAACGGAGAGTCTAGAGTATTACAGGTAGTATGACATAACCAAGATTTAGATGAGGAGTATTAGAGCACGACCATGAACTAAAACCTCGAGTAACAAGCAGGTTTATAACAAGGTATATAGAGGACTGTGACTCGAAAAACAAGCAGCGATGATGAGGGGCACCTGGGTGGCTCAGTCGGTTAAGCGGCTGTTTTGGCTTAGGTCAACAATCTCAGGGTTGAGACTGAGCACTGTGTCAGGCTCTGCACTGGGCATGGAGCCTGCGTGGGACTCTCTCACCCCTCTCTCCCTCTGCCCTTCCCCCAACTCTTTCCCTCTCTTTAAAAAAAACAAAAAACGAAAAACAAAAAAAAAACCTTTGTTTAAAAAAAAACAAAAACCAGTGATCATGGAATTAAAACCGTGGGGGGTTTTAAGGAGGAAGAAGTTAGAAAGGTCTGGAAGTGGCAATTGAGGAACATTCAAGAAGGATACCAACCCCAGTTCTAGGCCTAGGGGTAAGAGGGCTATAGTAGTGAAAACAGTCACCACTGTGACCTACAAGTAAGCAATGTCCTCATGAGAGAACTAGTTTCAGAACTAAAAGTGTTGGAAACATTTGAAGGAAACTAATGATACAGGAAATTTTGTTTACGACTGATTATGAGCTATGGAGGGCACTATGGATGTTTCAGCACTTAGGAAGGATGTAAATCCCATTTCTTCACTGAAAAAGTTACTATGGAAAATAGCTGAACTAAAGCGTATGCTTAGTGACATAGTTGGTTTATATTCCAGGACAAGCTCCTTATCTTGCTCTAGACAGGAACCATGCTTTAAGCAGTATTAGCCTAGGAGATGAGGGATGGCCTAGGAGTCTTATAGTGACTGAAAAAAACATGAATAAAAGGTCAAATAGACCAGTTCAAATAAGCCAATGGAACAGAGAGGAAGAGAGTTTTAAGGAAAAGGGTGGAAGTAGGTCTTGCCCAGGAAAATGGTAGAGTTCTGGGAACTCTCTCCTTTCTCCTCCCAGTGTAGTACAGAAGGGAGGACTATTTAGCATCCTTGGCTCTCTAAATGTCAGCAGCACTTGCCAGTTTTTAAAACCAAATCATGTTCCCCTAGGGATAGCAGTACCATAGGTTTTTGAAAACCACTACCCTAGACCCCAAGGGTGTGGAAATCATCTTTCCTCTGCATTTAAGGATATACAGGTGAGTATAAAAATGTAAACATCAGTAGAAAAGATCACCTTTAGCATGAAGATATTATAGAAGTATAAATGACAAGGAGAATGGATAATATAACTAATTTTATTAAAGATAAATCATTAACATAGAGCTACAGGTTACAACTTATTTTTTTAATTTTTTCAAAGATTTTATGTATATAAGAGAGGAAGAGAGAGAAAGAGATGAGCAGGCAGAGGGGGAGGGAGAAGCAGGCTCCCCACTGAGCAGGGAACCTGATGTGGGGCTCAATCTCAGGACATCTTGACCTGATATGACCCAGGACATCATGACCCTGACATCATGACCTGAACCAAAGGCAGATGCTTAACTGAATGAGCCACTCAGGCACCCCAGGTTACCACTTTTTAAAAATTTAACATTTTCGGGTCACCTGAGTGGCTCACTTGGTTAAACATGTGATGTCGGCTCAGGTCATGATCCCAGGGTCCTGGGATCAAGCCCCATGTAATTGGTTTACTTACTCAGCAGGGAATCTGCCTCTCTCTCTCCTTCTGCCCTTTAAGCCACTAATGACCTCTCTCAAATAAGTAATTTTTTTAAAGATGTCATTAATTCATTTGAGAGAGAGAGAGAGAGTATGAAAAGGGGAGAGAGGCAGAGGGGAAAGCAGACTCCCACTGAGAAGGGAGCTAGATGCAGGGCTCAATCCCAGGACCCTGGGATCATGACCTGAGCTGAAGGCAGATGCTTAACCTTCTGATCCACGCAGACGCCCCTCAAATAAACAAAATCTTTAAAAAATTTTTTTTATATTTTCCAAAATTTAAAAACTAATCATAAATCATTCTGGACTAGCTATCTATTGCTGTTTAACACAGTACCATAAAATGTAGTAGCTTAATGTAACAAGAAACAAATTATCTCACATAGTTCTGAGGATCAGTAATTTGGGGCAGTTTGGCATGGACTATTTTAGCTTAGTGTCCTACGTAAGTTTGTCATCAGCTGTTAGCTAGGGTGTCAGTCATCTGAAGGACTGACTGGGGCTGGGGAACCTGCATTTCGGAGGTGGCTGGTAGGTTGATGGTGGGTGCTGGCTAGAGTCAGTTCCTCTTCACAGGAGTCTCTCCACAAAGCTGCTTGAGCATCCTCATACTACGTGATCATCACTCACACCACATGACCCCAGAAACCAAGGAATAAGTCATAGCATCCTTTACGTCCTAGCCTCAGAAGTCCCTTCTGCAGAATTTTATACGTTAGATAGACAGTCTTGATTTGGAGTGGGAGGGGACGAGGACCATTGGGGAACATCTTGGAGGCTGGCTATTATGTATTTTTATAAGCAGAAGCTATTAAAAGCCACTAATAGTAATTTTGTCTTTCAAATCCAGCAGCAACAACGAATTTTCTGTGTCCCTGCTGAAATCACAGCTTAGCTCTGCTCAGATGGCTTGCAAAGGGGAGGAAAGGGCCAATTTTTAGAAATTTCTTAAGTTGCGGGTGTCAACACTTTTCTCATAGTTGATAAAAGTAGCCCTAGACTCCCAACAAAAGCAGTAAAAAAAAAATTATGCAAGTATATTACTTGTTGACCGTATTTTAGCATTCTTATTCTTCAAACTAAAAAGAAGCTAGGAATTTCACTGAAATTCTTATTTACCTAGCAATAAGAAAACACAACAGAAGTTGGCCTTTTCTTAAGATTTATTTTAGAGAGAGAGCACAGTAGGCAGAGAGGCAGGCAGAGAGAGAGGGGGAAGCAGGCTCCCTGCTGAGCAGAGAGCCCAATGCAGGGCTCTATCCCCAGGACCCTGAGATCATGACCTGAGCTGAAGGCAGAGGCTTAACCCACTGAGCCACCCAGGTGCCCTAGAAGTTGGCCTTTTCTTAGAGTATAAATTTAAGTATAAGCTTCCTATTTTTTCCATCTAAAAAGTGCTTCACATATTGGTACAAAATATCAAAAGTATAGTGTTTCAATTGATGACAGTATTAGCAAACTCATACTATAGAGCAAACACTGTGCTCAACTCTACATGCATTATCTCAACTTGTCCACTTCAGAAATAAGATAAAAGAAAAGAGAGATACCCACCTGAGGTCACAGTGCTATTAAGCAGCAAAGTCAGAACTTAACAAGCTTGTTGCCTGGTACCTACATGTGTGTACGTAATGCCAACCCTTTATTAGCCCAGATTAGAGAACACCAGATAGATTAATTAGATAGGCTCAGCTTCCACAATTCTGAGGATATAAAATTTCATGTAGACCAAAAAAGTTACCAAAATTTAGATTCATATCAAGCAAATGTTTCTAAAACCAAAATATAGTTCTTATGCCAGTCATCTCATTATCCTTTCTAGGAAGGAGAATGTAGAGTTGATGTATCTGTTTTTTTATACAATAAACTATTCTAAATGAAAATCTGGATAATAGAGTACTTTTACATAACAAGCATTCTCCCAAATAGTTACAACTCTTTTTAAGATAAACTGGCAACATTTATTAAATTTTCATATATACACATCACTTCCATAAATATGTTCATACATATTTTTATAATCTGTATGAAAAGACCTAAATATGCACCAAGAGCAAAATAATGGTATATCCATACGATGTACTATACAATGTATTGTATGGAGATATAGGGAAGATTTCCATATCTAGTCTTTCAATAAACACTTGTGTCTACTCCATTTCATATATAGGAAACTGACATGGTGGTAAATGGAAGAGACTACTCTGCTTTCATAAAACTAATGAAAAACTGGAGTTTAAGACCAAAGATATAATTTTAGGAACCTTCAGAGAACGGTGTTCTTAAAGCTCTGAGAAAGGATGAGATCACTTAGGGAGGGAGTGAAACACAAAAGAGATCCCTCAGCACACCCTTATAAATTCTTTTTTTTTTTTTTTAAAGATTTTATTTATTTGACAGACAGAGATCACAAGTAGGTAGAGGGGCAGGCAGAGAGAGAGGAGAAAGCAGGCTCCCTGCTGAGCAGAGAGCCTGACTCAGGGCTCGATCCCAGGACCCTGGGACCATGACCCGAGCCGAAGGCAGAGGCTTTAACCCACTGAGCCACCCAGGCGCCCCTTATAAATTCTTTTAAAAATGTATTAGAGGGGTACCTGGGTGGCTCAGTGGGTTAAAGCCTCTGCCTTCGGCTCAGGTCATGATCTCAGGGTCCTGGGATGGAACCCCATCAGGCTCTCTGCTCAGCAGGGAGCCTGCTTCCTCCTCTCTCTCTGCCTGCCTCTCTGCCTACTTGTGATCTCTGTCTGTCAAATAAATAAAATCTTTAAAAAAAAAAAAAAAGGGAAGAAAACACATATTAGAAAGAGCTTTCCAGGCAAATTAGACCATAGCTGAAAAGCTCTAACTTTTAACAGTCTGAGGGAGTCCTGTGAGGAAGGAGTGAAGCCTAGTGAAATGCAGTTTGATGAAACAGGCAGGGGAGAGATCATGCAGGGCCTTATAAATTGAGACAGTAAGTCTCTATCTTCTCTGACAAGAAATGGGAAAGCTTTTAAGCTGAAAAGTGACAGGTTCTGAATGTGTCTTAAAACCACTCAGGCTGCTGGTGGTACATGGATTAGATGGCGCAAAGAAAAGCAAGGAGATCTGTTAGAAGGAACAATAACCCAGTTATGGTATGATGGTTTGGACTAAAGTCATAGCAGGGCAAGGGATGAACAGAAGTGGACAGATTCCAGATTTTTTTTTTTTTAAAGATGTATTTATTTGAGAAAGAGAGCTCAAGCAAGGGGTGGGGAGGGGCAGAGGAAGACAGAAAGAGAGAGTCCCAAGCAGCCTGCATGATGAGCAGGAGTGTGATGCAGGGCTTGATCTCATGACCCTGAAATCATGACCTGAGCTAAAACAATGAATCAGATGCTTAACTGACTGTGCCACCCAGGTGACCTCAGACTCCAGATTTACACTGATAGCAAAATCAGAAGAACTACTATTAGGTAGAAAGGTATGAAGCAAAGGAAAAGCAAGCAGCGAAAAAGACTCAGGATTGTGGTGTGAGCAAAATTCCAGTGAATAATGATGCAATTTATTATAATAGATCAAATTGGATTAGAGGTTGGGGAAATCAAGCTGACATCAGGTAATTTACTAGAGAGAAGGAAATGTATGCATACAGATGAGAGTTATATATGCACTAAGTATTTTTGGAAAGATACATATGACCAGTGTTTTAATGAGGAAATTTCTCATTGTATAGGCTTTTGTACTGTTTCGATGTTTTAAGATAGTCATTACTATAATACTTTTTATTAAAAACTCATTTTTCAGCTTTGAGGTATAAATGACAGAACTGTAAGATATTTAAAGTGTACAATGTGATGATTTAATACACATATGCACTGTGAAAGGATTTCCCCCACTGACTCAATGAACACACCATTCCTGCATTAGGGGGTGAGAACATTTAAGTTCTACTCTTGACAAATTTCAATTATACAACTTAGTGTTATCAACTATAGTCACTATGTTACACATCATATCCTCAGAACTTATTTATCTTATAACTAAACATGTATACCCTTTTAACCCTCCTTATTCTCCCCATCTCTCGCAGCTGCTTTTCTACTGTTTCAGTGAGTTCGACTTTTTTTTTTTTTTTTAAGATTCCACATATAAGTGATACCATGCAGTATGTGTCTTTCTCTGTCTGGCTTATTTCATAATGCCCTCCAGGTTCATTCACTTTGTTCCAAATGACAAGATTTTCTTCTTTTTAATGGCTGAAATGGATTACAGAGTGTGTGTGTGTCTGTGTGTGTGACAGAGAAAGAGAGATACATTTTCTTGATCCATTCATCCACTGACAGATACTTGGGTTGTTTTCTACCTTGGCTATTGTAATAATGCAAGAAACACGGGGGTGCAGGCATCCCTTTGAGATAATGCTTTTGTTTCCTCTAGATATATCTAGATACTCAGGAGTGGGACTCCTGGATCACATGGTAGCTCTATTTTTAATTTCTTAAGGAATTTCTACAATTTTCCATAGAGGCTGAATTAGTTTACATTCCCATCAATAGTCTCCTCTAGGTCCTCCCTGGCACCTGTTATTCCTTGTCTCTTTGATAACAGCCATCCTAACAGGGGTGAGGTCAATCCTCACTGTGTTTTACATTTACCTGATGATTAGTGACACTGAGCACGTTTTCATTTATCATTAAAATGGCCACTTTTTAATGTTTTTTTAAAAAGATTTTATTTATTTGAGAGAGAGTGAGAGCAAGAAAGAGGGAGCATAGAGGGGGAAGCAGACTCCCCAATGAGCAGAGTGCTCAACCAGGGACTTAATCCCAGGACCCTGAGATCAGAGCCACCCAGGTGCCACTTACCTATTTTTAAAGATTTATTTATTTGAGAGAAAGAGTGTGTGCATGCCGGGGTGGGGGGGTGGGGTGGGAGGCCAGACTCCTGGCTCAACGCAGATCCCATGACCTCAATATCACAACCTGAGCCAAAATCAAGAGTCAGACACCTAACCAACTGAGCCACCTAGGCACCCCATCCATTTTTATGTCTTTGGAAAAATATCTATTCAGGTCTGTTGCCCATTTTTTTAATTACTTAGGATTTTCTGCTATTAAGTTGTATTAGTTCTTTATATATTTTGTACATTAACCCCTCATCAAATAATGAAATTTGTATTTTTTTCCCTTTCAATAGGCTACGTTTTCATTTTGTTAATGATTTCCTTTGCTGAGCAGAGCTTTTTAGTGTGATATAGTCCCACATATATATATATATCCCATTTATTTGTGCCTTCTTCAGTTTCTTCTATCAGTGTCTTGTATTTTCAGTGTATACATCTTTCACTTCCTTGGTTAAATTTATTCTGATGATCTTTTCTTTTTAAATGCTATTGTAAGTGGGACTGTTTTCCTAACTCCTCTTCCTGATAATTCCCTGTTAATGTACAGAAATGCAAGGGCGCCTGAGTGGCTCAGCTGGTTAAGTGTTTGCCTTCATCTCAAGCCATGATCTCGGGATCCTAGGATCAAGCCCCTTGTCAGGCTCTCTGCTTCTTCCTCTCCTGCTTCCTCCCTCTGCCAAGCCCCCCACCCCTTCATGTCTCTCCCTCTCTCTTAGATAAATGAATAAAATCTTAAAAAAAAAAAAAAAAAAAAGGGAAAAAAAAAAGAATGAAATGCAACTGATTTTTGTATATTAATTTTGTACCCTGAACATTCAATTCATTTATTAGTTCTAACAGTTTTTGGAGGAAGCCTTAGGGCTTTCTATTATTTGGTATCATGTTGTCTGAATACAGAGATAACTACTTCTTCCTTTCTGATTTGGATAGCTTTTCTTTTTCTTGCCTAACTGCTCTAGCTAGGATTTCTACTATGTTGAATTTTTTTTTTCAAAACTGAATTTATTTTTTTTTTAAGATTTTATTTATTTATTTGATAGACAGAGATCACAAGTAGGCAGAGAGGCAGAGAGAGAGAGGAGGAAGCAGGCTGTCCGCAGAGCAGAGAGCCTGATGCGGGGCTCAATCCCATGACCCTGGAATCATGACCCGAGCCGAAGGCAGCGGCTTTAACCCACTGAGCCACCCAGGCACCCCTCAAAACTGAATTTAAATATATATACGTATTTTAAGATTTTATTTACTTGAGAGAGAGCATGGGCAAGTGGGGGCGGGGAGCAGACTCCTAGTGAGTGGGGAACCCCAGGTGGGGCTCCATCCCAGGGCCCCTGAGATCTGGACCTCAGCCAAAGGAAGCCTCTTAACCAACTGAGCCACCAGGTGCCCTTGAATATATTTTAAATTTAAAAAACTTTATTTATTTATTAAAAAAACCATTCCTTTCTACAAAGGATCTAAAATGCTTGTATGTACATTTAAAACTTAAAATCATACAAATTCCATGTGAGAAAACAATAAGAAATAGGGCCACTAAGAGAGCAAGCTCAAGGAATCCTACTTCCTTTGTGCTCATTTCTTAAAAGTGGATCAATGCTTCTCACACAAGTCCCAGCATTTGAAGGTAACCATCAATTTATTCATGTTCATTAACCCTGCATGGTATTGAATATGCAGTGCTGAGACGTGATCCTTGTCTTCAAGGAACCTCGTCTAATAGCAATGTAGCTGTGTACATGAAATGAAGTATACCACTGAGAGCACCGTGGTGACTGCTGTCACGTTCAGTCACTAGTGTGACTGATCCTGCAAGGAAGGAAAACCTACCAAGACTACTGCAACTGTTCAGGCAAAAGACGCTTACGTCCTGAACAAGGAAAAGAACAGGTTACTAACTGAATGTGGGAGACTGTGAAAAACGGAGAACTAAGGAAAATTCCTAAAATTCTGTCTTAACTAGATAGATGGTAGTGCCAGTTCATTGCAGGGAACAGGTAGAATAGTAGGTTTCAGAGTTTTAGGGAAAACGAATTCACGAAGTCTGAAGTACCTGAAGAACCAACAGGTAAGGGCAGCTATAAGGAGTGTAGAGCACAGGAGAGGAGTTTGTCTTCAAACAGTAGTCTTTTGTTACAGTTTCAGAGATTTTACCTCCAAGGACAGGAAAAAGAATGTATTAACATTTAAATGGTGAGTGAAAGAAAAGGAATTTGAAAGGGAGAAAAGGCAGGCTGAAGTGATGTTAGTAGAGGGTGCCAGCCAGGATGGATGGACTGAAACTTTGTTTACAGAGTTCAAAATCAGGAAAAGCAACTGATTTGGCATGAGGAGTCAAGGGTCCAAGGAAAGTGTTGACTCATGCTGTAGAAAGGGAAGACAGCAATGGATGCCAGCAAATCATCAACATGAGAATTACTTAGTTCCAAAGTATAAATATAGTACTAATAACACCAACTGTCTCTTATTGAAAACCTATTATGTATAAGGCACTTGTTTGGACCTTTACACGGACTATTGCATTTAATCCTCAGCAAGACTATGAGATAGGTAACCTTATTAACTATATTTTAGAGTTAAAAAACAGACATTCATCAGGACAAACCAAAGGTCACACAGCTAGCAAATGAAGAAACTGACCACTGACAACAAAGTTACCTTCCATTATACCACTTCCTTAAATGCATCATACACAATTATACTAATTACATTTATAAAAATTTAACTTCATAAGAATTAAAACAAAGTTGGATATTACATTAACAAGTTATATAATCTAACTTAATTTTTCATACTAGTACACCTTAAGTGTTTATTCGCCAAAAGTAGTCACGTCTAACCAGTTTTCGTAGTCATGAATATGTACTATCTCTTGTCTTTTGACCTGATTACATAAAGCAAAAGTGTAATTATTAACTGATTTAATATGAAAAGAAAGTTTCAACCAAAATATAAATGTTTTCGCACAACCTACTCATTGCCTAGTCTTTGAATGCCAGGAAATAATTTATAAGAATAGTATAAATCAACTCCCTAAAATTAAAACTCTCAGAAAACAAGTTATCCAGAATGCCCTTAAAGTGTTAGGATATAATTTTTCTGACAATGGATCTGTATCTGTTCTCCACTTGCACACGTGACTAATTAATCACTTGAAATGTGGCTAAAGTGATGGAGGCACTAATTTTAAAATTGTATTTCATTTTAAGTAATGTAAATTTACATAGCCACATGTGGTTAGTGGCTACTATACTGAACAGTATAGCTCTGGGACAATGGTTCTCAATCTTGCCTGTGCAATAAAACCACACAGGAGAACATTCTAAAATCAAATGCTTGCCATTAGCCTATTTTTTCCTCAAGGTCTCCAGAAATGAGATCCAAATAAAAATATTTTTTTTTAACTTGGGTAATTTTTATTTTTTACTTATTTTTTTTATTTTTTATAACATATATTATTTGTCCCAGGTGTACAGGTCTGTGAATCATCAGAATTACACATTTCACAGCACTCACCATAGCACATACCCACCCCAATGTCATAACCCAGCCACCCTATCCCTAACCCCCCACCACCCAGCAACCCTCAGTTTGTTTTGTGAGATTAAGAGTCTCTTATAGTTTGTCTCCCTCCCAATCCCATCTTGTTTCATTTTTTCCTTCCCTACTCCCTATAATCCCCTGCCCTGCCTCTCAAATTCCTCATATCAGAGAGATCATATGATTATTGTCTTTCTCTGATTGACTTATTTTGCTCAGGATAATACCCTCTAGTGCCATCCCCGTTGTTGCAGATGGCAAGATTTCATTTCTTTTGATGGCTGCATAGTATTCCATTGTGTGTGTGTGTGTGTGTGTGTGTGTGTGTGTGTACCACATCTTTATCCATTCATCTGTTGATGGACATCTAGGCTCTTTCCACAGTTTGGCTATTGTGGACATTGCTTCTATAAACATTTGGGTGCACAAGCCCCTTCAGATCACTACATTTGTACCTTTAGGGTAAATACAAACTTGGGTAATTTTTAAATGTAGCCAAAGTAGGGCGCCTGGGTGGCTCAGTTGTTGAGCCTCTGCCTTCAGCCCGGGACATGTTACCAGGGTCCTGGGATTGAGTTCAACATCGGGCTCCCTGCTCTGTGGGAAGCCCGCTTTTTCCTCTCCCACTCCCCCTGCTTGTGTTCCCTCTCTCACTGTGTCTCTCTCTGTCAAATAAATAAATAAAATCTTAAAAAAAAAAAAATGCAGCCAAAGTAGAGACCCACTGCTCTAGAAGTTCTTAAACTTGAGTGCACACAGAAATTACTGGGAAACTACTTAAAATGCAGATTGTGCGGTATCTGGGTAGCTCAGTCAGTTAAGTGTGCCGTTTCTGATTTTGGCTCAGGTCTTGAGATCAAGTCCCCCCGCCCCCGACTCCCACCACCAAAGTGGCTCCCCTGCTTGGGATTCTCTCTCTGCCCCTCCTCTCTCTCAAATAAATAAATAAATAAATAAAATTTTAAAGATCGCTTTTTCAACAAGAGTCCTGACATAATCTTTTTCATTTTAGTAAGGATAATTGGGTATATTTACTGAATATTCTTTTAGTGTAGCTATCAGGTTACTGTCTGTATCATCTTCCTAGGGAGTACAGCTACTAACCTGACATTATTAATACAGTAAATTCAAATGCCTTCTTACTGGAAGTTTTCACTAACTCTAATTTTGTGTAGAAGGATAATTTCTCTTCCTAGACTATTTCTGAAAGTAGTTCTAAGCAGAGTTTAGAGGACATTATTACTATTTCTCATGTTATATAGCTTCTCAGGGAAATCTTACGGTAGTGATGGTGGTAGCTCAAAGCTATTTTTAGGTACTCCTTACCAGCCTGACAACCTGAAAGACTTGCTTGTTCGTGTATCACCTGGTACTTTAGATGCCAGCTAAGAAATTAACACTATTTGTATTAGCCAGCAACAATTTCAATGCCCGTTACCAATTATGGAAGTAAACTAATGAGAAACCACCACTGGGGCCTGAAGGAGAGAATGGTAACACAGGAATGGACTGGACTAAGTTCCATGGGAGAGGGTCTCTTCAGAGGCAGGAGTGGTGCACTGTCGGTCCTTATAAGAACACCAGGAAAATGTGTGCATGTGTGCTTGTATATGCAAGCCAATGTTTTAGTAGATCATAAGAGAAGCAGGTGAACTATCTAAACCACCTTACTCTTAGTCATCAAATCTGACTTCTTTACATTATGGTTTTTTGTTCTCTTTTATTCCACATTTCAAAATGCTTTTCTAGTCTGTATCTTTGTGCCTCAATGGCCTTAAGCATTTGCTTCTGTAGTCAGCTTATCAGCAAAGAGCCTCTTATTTTAGGGGTTTTGCACCTAAATGGCACCAGGGGACGAGCAGGAATCCTAAAAAGGTAAAGCAGGCTAAACTAGGAAGACAATGGGATAAATGGGAAGTCAAGCAGAATCTTTGAAGAGAACAGAGGTGCAGAGAAAAATGCTAGGTAGAGCTGTGGCCCTGGCAGAAGACCTCCTTCACTGCTAAGCCAGGAGATAGAGCTGCTGAAAAGTCACTTTACCTACGAATTCCCCCCTCTCTTCTTCTGGGTCAAAATTAGAAATACAGAACCCCTGGGTTTGAATATGATCTCTCCTCCCCACTGGTGCCTCTCCACCATCTGGACTAAGGCTCTCAGGCAATCTTTGTAAGATTTCTGTTGGTTAAGGGGACTTTTCCTTTTCTTTCTTTCTGAATCTTCCAATATTATTTTCAGAAATAATAAACCATTTAAAATAGGATTACAGAAGCATCAGGATTGGTCAGTCAGTAAGCATTCAACTCTTGATCCCAGGGTAGTGAGTTAGAGCCCCACACTGGGTGCAGAGACTATTTAAAAATAAAATCTTTTCAAATAAATAAATAAATAAATAGGATAACAACTGCTAACAAGTTACAGCCAAGCAGAAATTTTTAAAAAGATTTTATTTATCTGACGTAGAGGGAGAATGCTGGAGTGGGATGAAAGGCAGAGGGAGAAGCAGGCTTCCCGCTGAGCAGGGAGGCAGATGGGGGGCTCAATCCAGACAGCCTGGGATTCTGACCTGAGAGGAAGGCAGACACTTAAGGGACTGAGCCACCCAGTGCCCCAAGCAGAATTTTAAAAGGAAATTACCCAGTGAAACACTAACAAATGGTAAAACTATGCATCTAAAATTAACCTAAAAGCATACCGATTCTAATTTAATGTCCAACTTTCTATCTACTCTTTTTTTCATGTATTACAGATACCAGGATTCATAGAATGGCTGGTGGGAGGCTTTGTTTTTTAAAAAAGCAAGCTAGATTAGACCTCAGAGGCAGACAGTATTAAAAAAAAACATAGCACTAAGCAAGACTGGACAGCAATTAAATGGAGCCCAATTAAGGAATGCAAAAGAGGTTCTTTAATGAGAAAAAAGGAATTTCTCAAGTTAAAACACAAACACACACACACACGCACACACACGCACACACACACCCCTGAAGAAAATACCAGCAAAATCCTAAAAGCAACTATGATACATTAAGTCATTAAGCAAAAATGTTAATGATTCTATGGAATAATGTAAATCACTGTTATTACTAATATTTTAAACACACTGTTTCTAACTTCTATAAACAAATTCATATATGAAGACACGACTATCCTATGCAAAGAATAATATCAGGTAATTACCACATGATATTAAAATCTCTTGCCTAAAGTTTTATGATCAACATAGTACCAGCCCAAGAACAGACATAGATCAATGGAATTAACAGATTCATATGCACATCATGGTAGTATTTCAAATCAGTAGAAGAAGATTAATACATGGTCTGGCACAACTGGTTAACTGGAAAATGTTAGGTTCCTATTTTATACCACATATCAGAACAAAATTCCTATGGATTCAAGAAATTAAATAAAATCATAAAAACTAATAATGTTGAAATTAAAAAGGTCTTTTTCTAAGACTTCCATCCAAAGAAATCTTGAAATGCCTGCTGCTAAACTGTAAGTCAAATAACCAGTAAGTAAAACATTATATGAGAGGACAAACAGTTATCTGATATATATAAAGGAGCTCTTTAAACCCAATATGAAAAAAATCCCATACCCAAAAGAAAAATACCTAGGACAGTCATTAAAAAAGGTGCTATGAGGGGCACCTGGGTGGCTCAGATGGTTATGTGTATGCCTGCGGCTTAGGTCAGGATCCCAGGGTCCTGGGATCGGTCCTGGGATCGAGCCCTGGATTGGGCTCCCTACTCAGGGGAAAGCCTGCTTCCCCTTCTCCCTCTTCTGCCCCCATACTTGTGCTCTCACTCTGTCAAATAAATAAAATCTTTAAGAAAAAAAGATGCTATGATAAACATTGTTGCTACTCATCATTACAAGTATTAATTTCAGAAAAAAAGTAGTTCTGTTTTTTCTTATTAAATGGCAAGACAGCAGCTATTATTTAGTTTCCTCCACATTTCTGAAATAAGAAAATGTTACTTTTATGAACAAAAATTATTAACATGAATACTAAGATACATTGCCTTAATATACTGAAAAGAAGACTGGAAGTATTATCAAAAAGACTGGGTTTATCACCAAGTACTGTAGCGGCCAGTGCTGTGACTTTATTAAGTCACTTTTTCCTTTCTCATATATATTATCATCCAAAGTCATGTCATTTAATTTAAATCACTCTTCTTTTTAGAATGCTCATGAAACCCATAAAGAAGTCAACTAAACGGTATTTTAGAGAAATACGTGTCAATTTGTGGCCTACAGACCTGATTCACCTTACATGGGGTGCTTATTAAAAATGCAAATTGAAAAAAGGCAATAAAGATAAAAAAGAAGAAATGCAAACTGAAAGTCTCCTACTGGATATCTCATGTGAGGCCCAGTGACAGTACTTTTTTTTTTTTTTAATGTTTCTTTTTTTTTTTTTTTTTTTAAATTTGTTAGAGAGAGAGCGAGCGAGAGCGCAAGCACAGGCAGACAGAGAGGCAGGCAGAGGGAGAAGCAGGCTCCCTGCCAAGCAAGGAGCCCGATTCGGGACTCGATCCCAGGACGCTGGGATCATGACCTGAGCCAAAGGCAGCCGCTTAACCAACTGAGCCACCCAGGCGTCCCCCAGTGACAGTACTTTTAACAAACTTCCCTCACCAGTGTTCACAAGAACAAGGTAGACAGCATTAAAGGGGGACCAAGTTCTGAAATGTTACATAGAACTCATTCAACTATAACATACTCTGGGGAGTTCTTTTTCCAACAGTCCTTTCCTCCTGTGTACAGTTTTAAAGAGATCAGAGGAGTTTGATTCTAGGCAGAAGATGTTCACTGAAAGTAAGGCCAAAAGACCTGTCATCCTCTTTCTGCAGAAAAATATGTTTAGAGCATCTAAAGTTTTCCTTTCCTTTTATTAGACAAAGCATAACATGTTAAATCACAATAGATGGCCTAGTGTGATAGCCTTTTAGAACTTTTATTTTATACTTAAATATATTCTATAAAGTTCTTACCTCAAGGTATGAAATGCCAGTCACACCTCTATAGTTTTGTTTCCTAAACCACTGTAACCAAACAATTATCCATCCTCTATCCTCATCTTTTTTCCATGTACAATTCTTCAACGTAGAAACAGATCATCTATTATGACTGAAAAATAACCCATTCATAAAGCAGGGACTGAGGAATCTATCTAGCTTATCCTCTGGCAACATCCTCAAAAACAAGAACATTCGCTCATTCAGAAAAGATGGGGGCGGTCACAGACTAAGACATAGGGACACCTTTAACCCTTGGTGAATCTCCCCAGGCAAATCTGCAAAAGAAAGATTTCATCAGGTTTCAAGAAGTGATGTATTTTCTACTACAAATAGTGGTAACTGGTTTAAAATAACCATACCACAGCACAATCATTATTTAATGAACTAAAATAAAATTCAGTGGCTTTGTGTATCAGGATTATAACTATCATACTTGTGCTTACCACCATATTATATTCCTCATTTTTTGCCAGCAGGAAATATCTAACTCATTGAGACTCCCAACAACAGCCAATACTTGCTCTCTCAATGCACACCACTTTCATGTTTTGACCAGATAACCTTCTGAATAACAATGTAAATAGAAACAGAATTATCAACAGATATGAGATATTAATTTCTTGGGCACAGAGTTGATGACTAAATATGTAATGAACTCGGGGTCCTGTGATAAAGCCCCCTGGGGGGACTCTATGCTGCTTCTCCCTCTCTTAAATAAAATCTTAAAAAAAAAATTTAAAGATGTAAATAAATATACCTATTTATAGACATAAAAACACAGTTTACATAAATTCAAAAGCAATCATACTATTCATTCTGGAACTTTTTCCTTTTTTCTCTATCTTCTACATCAATAACTGATGTGTCCATGTTAACAATCAAGCACATATTCCTTTTTGTTTTTCTCAATGCACATATAATCACATACATGATTTATACATATGCATGGAGATATACACATAAATGAGGATTAGTTTTATCTTAATAGATTGATATTACCCATATTTCTCGTATATTGCTTTTTTCATTATCTTGTGAAAATCCTCTCAAGTCAAGCAATATCGCTCCAATTCATTCTTTTAAAGGCTACCTAATAGTCCATGGTGTGGAGATAACATATTCTATTCATCTACTCCCTGAGGGGCTCTTGTTTTGTTTTCCATTTTTTGCCACTTAAAACCATGCAAAATGAGCTTCCATGTGCACAGGTCCTTGGTGTTGTTTGCATTTATGACCTAAAAATTCCAGGAGTGGAAAAGACAAAGTTTTCCTTTAAGATTAAGAACAAGGCAAGGATGTCTACTTTCACCACTTCTATTCAACATAGTACAGGAAGGCCTAGCCACAGCGATTAGACAAAAACAAACAAATAAAAGGCATTCATTCAGACTGTAAAGGAAGAAATTATTGGTTTACAGATATATGAACTTCTAGGTAGAAAACTCTAAACACTGGGGTGCCTGGGTGGCTCAGTTGATTAGGCATCTGCCTTGGGCTCAGGTCATGATCCCAGGGTCCTAGGATTGAGCCCCATGTTGGGCTCATCGCTTAGCACGATGTATGCTTGTCCCTCTCCCTCCTCCCCCAACTTGGGTCCTGTCTCTCTCTCTCTCAAATAAATACATAAATTTAAAAAAAATTTTTTTTAAATCCCCATTATGTGGTTCTGCTGAAAGAAGAAAACCCTAAATTAATCTTAAAAATCTTAAAGTTCATATGGAATCTCAGGGGATCCCAAACAGACAGTTTGTTCTTGAAAAAGAACAAACCTAGAGGACTCAAACTTCCTTATATCAAAATTTACTACAAAGCTACAGTAATCAAAACACTGTAGTTCCAGTCTAAAGAAAGATTATCTGAATAGATGAAGAAAAAAGCATTTGACAAACTACATCCATTTATGATTTAAAAACTCTCAACAACGTAGGATTAGAAGAACTATACCTCAAAAAAATAATAAAAACCCACAGCTAACATCATAGCCTCGTGAAAAACAGAACTTTTCCTCTAAGATCAGGAACAGGACAAGGATATCCATCACTCTCACCACTTTTATTCACCCTAGTACTAGAAGTCCTAGTCCCAGCAGTCAGATGAGAAAGGCAATGGAATCAGTAAGGAAGTAACATTTTCACTTTTTGCGGAGTACATGATACTACATACAGAAAACATGAGACTCCACCCGAAAACTGCCAGAACTAATTTATAGCTTCAAAATACATAATATACAGAAATCTGTTAATTTCTATACACTAATAATGAAGCAGCAGAAAAAGAAATTAAGAAAAAAATTCCATCTACAATTACACAAAAATAATAAAGTACCTTGGAATAAATTTAACCAAGGAGGTGAAAAACCTATACCCTGACAACTATAAAACATGTGATAAAAGAAAATGAGGATGATACAAACAAATAAAAAGATATCCCATGTTCACTAACTGGAGAACCAATAATGTTAACATTTCCATTCCGCCCAAAGCAATCTACAGATTTAATACACTTCCTATCAAAACACTAACATTTTTCACAGAACCAGAACAAATAATAACAACATTTGTATGGAAACACAAAAGATCCTGAATAGTCAAGGGTCTTGACAACGAAGAACAAAACTGGAGGTACCACAATCTCGGATTTCGAGATAGACTGCAAAGCTGTAGTAACCAAAACAGTATGGTACTGGCACAAAAGTAGAGACATAGATCAATGGAACAAAAGAGAGAGCCCACAAATAAACTCATGTTGACATGGTCAATTAATCTATGACAAAAGGGCAAGAATACACAATGGGAAAAAGGCAGTCTCTGCTGGGAAAACTAGATAGCTACATGCAAAAAAGAATGGACCTAGACCACTTCTGATACCTTACATAAAAATAAACCCAAAACAGACTGAAGATCTAAATGTGAGCTCTGCAACCATAAAAATCCTGGACGAAAAACACGGGCAGTGTTTTCTTTAACATCTGTCATAGAAATATTTTTCTAGCTAGGTCTCCTCAGGCAAGGAAAACAAAAAGAACAATTAAACTACTGGGACTACACCAAAATTGAAAGCTTTTGCAGAGCAAAGAAAACCATCAACAAAACCAAAAAGTCAACCTACTGAATGGGAGAAGATATTAGCAAATGACAACATCTGATAAGAGGTTAATATCCAAAACATATAAAAAGAACTTATACAAATCAACACCAAAAAAAACAAATAATCCATTTGAAAAATGGGTAGGGGATCTGAGCAAACATTTTTCCAAAGAAGACATCCAGACAGCCAACAGACACATGACAAGATGCTCAACATCACTTATCATCAGGGAAATGCAAATCAGAACCACAGTGAGATATCACCTCACACCTGTCAGAATGGCTAAAATAAAAAACACAAGAAATAACAAGTATTGGTGGAGATGTAAATTGGTACAGCAACCGTGGAAAGCAGTAGGAAGGTTCCTCAAAAAATTAAAAATAGAATTACTCATATAATCTAGTAATTCCATTATAGAATATCTACCCAAAGAAAATAAAAATATGTTTATTATATTTATTGCAACATTATCTACAATAGCCAAGATATGGAAGTAACCTAAGTGTCCATCCATAGATGAATGTTTAAAGATGTAGTATGTAGGGGCACCTGGGTGGCTCAGTGGGTTAAAGCCGCTGCCTTCGGCTCAGGTCATGATCCCAGAGTCGTGGGATCGAGCCCCGCATCGGGCTTTCTGCTCTGCGGACAGCCTGCTTCCTCCTCTCTCTCTGCCTCTCTGCCTACTTGTGATTTCTGTCTATCAAATAAATAAATAAAATCTTTAAAAAAAAAAAAGATGTAGTATGTATATACATGGAATGTATATGTATTTGTATATATGTATATACATGGAATGCTACTTAACCATAAAAAACAATGGACCTAGAGGATACAAAGCTGCTAAGTGAAGTGAGACAAATACCTTATGATGTCACTCTTCTGTAGAATTTAAGAAAAAAATTTCTTAAAAAAGATAACAAAAAGAGTCTTAAATACAGAGAACTAGTGGTTGCCAAAGGAGAGGTGGGTGGGGGAATGGTGGAATAAAGGGGATTAGGCCTACACTTATTGTGATGAGGCATGAGTAATGTAAAGAATTGATGAATTATTTGTACACCTGAATCTAACATAACACTGTATGTTAATCACACTTAAAAAAAAAAAAAAAAAAAAAAGATGGGTATATAGACCAAGGAGATAGAACAGAGAATCCAGAAATAAATCTCTGCAATAAGAAAAGGGCAGTCTGGGGCACCTGGATGGCTCAGTGGGTTAAGCCTCTGCCTTCAACTCGGGTCATGATCTCAGGGTCCTGGGATTGAGCCCTGCATCAGGCTCTCTGCTCCGCAGGAAGCCTGCTCTTCCACCCGGCGGCCGCTGCCGCTGCCGTCCCCCCCCCCCACCTGCCTCTCTGCCTACTTGTGATCTCTGTGTCAAATGAATAAAATCTTTAAAAAATAATAAAAAAAAAATAAAAGAAAGGGACAGTCTTTTCAATCAATGATGCTGGGAAAACCGGATAACCACATGTAAAACAATGAACTCTTACTTCACACCATTTAAAAATTAACTAAAAATGGATCAAAGATCTAAATGTAAAACCTAAAAGTATAAAACTCTTAAAGGTAAATAGGGCAAAAATCTTCATAACAACGCTTTCTTGCATATAACATAAGGTACAGGCAACAAAAGAAAAAATAGACAACATGGACTTCATGAAAACTTAAAACTTTTATGGATCAAAGACACTGATCAACAGAGTAAAAAAAAAAGTCAACCCACAAATGGGAGAAAATATTTGTAAATCATATATCTGACAAGGGGTTAGTATCCAGAATATACATAGAACTCCTACAACTCAACCAACAAAAACCCAAGAATCTATTTTCAAAATGGGCAAAAAGAAGGGCGCCTGGCTGGCTCAGTTGGTAGAGCATGTGACTCTGGATCTTGGGATTGTGAGTCTGAGCCCACTTTGGGTACAGAGATTCCCTAAAAATAAAATCTTTACAAATAAGTAAATTAACAAGCAAAAGGCTTGAGTAGACATTTCTTCCAGAAGATATACAAATAGTCAATAGGCACATGAAAAACTGCCTAATAGGACTAATCATTAGAAAAATGCAAATCAAAACTACAATGAGATATCCCCTCACAACCATTAGGATAACTACTGCTAAAAAATAAAAAAGAAGAAAAAGAAAAAGAACGAACACATTGGTAAAGATATGAAGAAAACAGAACCCTTGTACATCCTTGATGGGAATATCATATGAAAGAGACACCGAGAAATACAATGTGGCATGTCCTCAAAAAGTTAGAAACAGAATCACCATATGATCCAACAATTCCACTTCTGGGTGTATACTCCAAAGAACTGAAAGCAGGGCTGAATAAGATAGTTGTACACCCACATTCGTAGCTGCATTATTCACAATAGCTAAAATGAGGAAGCAACCCAAATTGCCATTAATGGATAAGCAAAATGTGAAATATACATACAACAGAGTGTTATTCAGCCTTAAAAGGGAAGGAAATTCTGACATATGCTACAACATGGATGAAACATGAGATCACTGTGCTAAGTGAAATAAGCCAGTCACAAAAAGACAAAGACTGTATGATTCCACTTATATGAGGTACTTAGAGTCAAAATCTTAAAAGCAGAATGGTAGTTTCTCAGGGGCTGGGGGGTGGGGGTGGGCGGGAGGGGGGATGGAAAGTTACTGTTTAACAAGTATAGAGTTTCAAAATTACAAGATAGAAAGAGTGTTCTTGAGAAGGATATGGTAGTGATGACTGCACATTATTATGAATGTTATCTAATACCAATGAACTATATAGTATATATCCTATAGTATATTACCAGGTAGTCAATACTCGTAATACCAATGAACTATATAGTATATGTACTAAAAAATGGTTAAGATGATACATTTTAGGGGTACCTGGGTGGCTCAGTTGGTTAGGCATCTGCTTTCAGCTCAGGTCATGGTCCCATGGTCCTGGGCTCCCTAATCAGCGGGAAGTCTGCTTCTACCTCTCCCCTCACCCTGATATTCTCTTCTCTCTCTCTCTCTCTCACTTGTGCTTCAACAATAAAATCTTTTTGATAAATCTGATGTTGTATTTTTCCACAATAATAAAAGTAGAAAAAATAAAACCACAATGAAAAAGCACCACACACACATACACACCATCCTAAGAGCTGCATTTCTGGAACAAAAAAAGTATATTATTTATGTAGTTTTTGTATTAGTAGATGTCAGTATATTTTTCAAAAAGTCAGCATCAATCTCATTTTCCACGGGCAATGTGTAAGACTCAATGCTAATCTTCCAATACAGTACATTCCCCTTATTTAAGGGATATACATTTCAAGCTCCCCAGTGGATACCTAAAACCAGAGTACTGAACCCTATATATACTATATTTTTCCTACACAAACAGGCCTGTAATGTTTAGTTTAGAAATTAGGCATAGTAAACAACTGATAAAAAATAAAATGGAAAAATTTTAACAATATACTGTAGTAAGTTACCTGAATGTGGTCTCTTGTTCTCTCTTAAAATATCGTACTGTACTGTACTCACCCTTCTTGTGATGATGTGAAATGATTAAATGCCTACATTATGACATGGAGAGAAGTAAATTACATAGGCATTGTGACACAGCATTAGGCTACTACCACACTCCTTTAAAAAAAAAACAACAATTTATTTACTTAAGTAATTCCTACACCCAACATAGGGCTTGAACTCACGACCCCAAGATCAAGAGTTGCATGTTCTTCTGACTGAGCCAGCTGGGCACCAACCTTCTGAAGGTAGGAGGATCATCTACTTCCCGACATCTGATTTGACTGTGTGTAACTGAAACCACAGAAGGTTAAAGTTCAGATAAGGGAAGGCTACTTTAATAGATGTTACCATCCTTCTAAGTTTTGCCAGTCAGATGAGCATGTTTCTAAGATATCTGTTGGCCATTTAAATTTGTTCTTCTATGACTTGTCTCTTCATATCCTTTGCTCATTATTCACTTGGGATGTATGTGTATTAAAAGTATTGACCCCCGGGGTGCCTAAGTGGCTCAGTTGGTTAAGCACCTGCCTTCGGCTCAGGTCACGATCCCAGGGTCCTGGGGTTGAGCCCCATATCAGGCTCCCTGCTCAGCAGGCAACTCAGCCTGCTCCTCTGCCTGCTTGTGCACTCTCTCTGTCAAAATAAATAAATAAAATCGTTTTAAAAATTGTTAAAAAAAAAGTATCGACTCCTTGTAATCTACTTTGTCCATTTTTTTCCTTAAACCTCATGAAATATACTTAAAATTTTTTTTATGATGGGGGCACCTGGGTGGCTCAGTCAGTTGAGCATCCCACTCTTGGTCTTGGCTCAGGTCATGACTGCATGGGTCCTGGGATCACCTTGCTGAAGGCTCGCTTACTAGGGAGAGTCTGCTCAGAGATTCTCTCCCTCTGCCCCTGCCACACACATCTGCATGCATGTGTGTGCTCTCTCAAGTAAATGGATTAATCTTTTAAAAAAAGTCTTTCTTAACAATCTACTGTTTGTCCTTTTATAGCTTGGAATGGAGGATGGCAAACTATGATCTGCTTCTTGTTATTTTAAATAAAAACTTATTGAAACACAGCTTTACACAACTATTTACATAGCAAAGTCAAGTAATTGTAACAAAAAGTGGCCCTTTACAGACCAAAACTCACTAACGCTTGCCATAGAATGAGAAGAAAATGAAGTGCCTGACTATGTCTCCCTCCATAGAATATAAGCTCCAAGAGGATCTCTGTGTTTTATTTACTGCTATACTATACTATCTAAAACAGTACATGGCAAAGAGTACATATTGAATTTTCAGAATATAAGGTCTTCATGCTTTCATATTCTTAACTTGAAATATAGCTAAATATTAGTGATATCTGAATAGTACTATTACATACAAGAAACTTTTTAACAGGAATATATAATTTTATAGTTTTATTGTGGAAATCAGTGAGAAATAATACACTACAGTTTCACAGCTGAAAAATATTCTAATAAGAATAACTCCTAGGGGAAATCAATTGGACTCACTTTGATTTTAAAAGTCATAGTACTCATGGGGCACCTGGGTGGCTCAATGGGTTAAAGCCTCTGCCTTCGGCTCAGGTCATGATCTCAGGGTCCTGGGATCGAGCCCCACATAGGGCTCTCTGCTGAGCAGGGAGCCTGCTTCCTCCTCTCTCTCTGCCTGCCTCTCTGCTTACTTGTGATTTCTGTCTGTCAAATAAATAAGTAAAATATTTTTTAAAAAAGTCATAGTACTCAAGACAATTTACTGTTCATTATAAACTATTTTTCAGATGACAAGTCTAATCAAGGTGACTATATTTTCAACATAAAATACCTAAAAAGAGAAAGGGCAACATTTTTCCTACTAAACTCGATGATTATAGTGTATAGTGTGACACTATAAAACTTTGTGTTCTAACCTCGGCTTGTTACAGCAAAATAGGCTCATTGCAGAATTCACGCTTCTTAACGCAAGTCATCTAGGGTATTTTTTCTCATTATTTTGCTTCCAGGAGTAACTTTACAATGCATTGTGAGACTATTACATGTTTTATTCAGCTTGGTAAAGAAAAAAAAATTTAAACCCAAAATATAACATACAATCCTCTCAACCTTTCTGTTCATGTGTAAGTTTACAGTAAAGTGCTGAGAGGAAATATTCCAGAATCACTGAAAAAATTCTCATAAGCCTCATAACATTATAGTCTGTGGACTACTATTACCCACAAAATAAACACTGTTCTTTTAAACTATTAAGTTACAGTAAGCAACATACATATTTCAAATTCACAGTAACTGGTTACATTCACACTACATCCATACGTCTATTATTTTTCCTTTTACTTTTCTGGATACTTTTGATAACTTGCATAACTCCTAGTAACAAGCATCACCTTGCATTAAAGTTTGACAAACTTTAAAATCTTATTCCTGCACTTTTTAGACATTTCTAATGATAGTGAAGTGTGATGTCAGAAAAAAGGACACCTTGATAAGTTACAGCATTTCCACAAAGGTGTCTTATAAAAACAGTACTCTACTTACTAAATTTATCTCTAGTAATCTACCACTTAGAAAGAGGCAGTGTAGTAATGAAGGAAGAACAGAAAATGGACAAGAAACAACAAAGAAAAGGAGAGAGACTAAAAATCCATTTTCCATAGCTTCAATGACTGGGATTAAAAAGGAAGGGGGAGCCTCTCAGGATTACATACATGTCCAGAAAGTGTATGTGTGTGATTACAGTTGCAATAAGCTGGAATTAAAAATAAAAGATTGAAGTAGCAGCAAGTAGATGAAAGGGGGCCCCTTTAACATTTGCTCCTGGAGTCCAGCAACTCTCAGCAGTTGGCTGGAGACTAAGCTGGACGATCCTGTGGAGCTCCAACAAAGGGACGAAACAAACTCGAGTCCCCAGGGCCCCCCTCCCGACAACGCGTGAAACAACTTGATAAATGATTGCTGTGTCAGGGGACCAAGAGATGGAGACGTCTGGGAGCAGAAGGGGGAATGTATCTAATTTAGAAGGCCAAGGGAGACAGAATGGCAGACGGGAACAAGACCACCTTATAACACAAACATCCAACCAGAGAACATAGAAGCAAATACCACAAAACCCAACAGAATCTCTAAGAACTGAAGTCACAAGCGTCTAAGAGACTGTTCACAATCTAAATCCTCCCAAGTCACTAGGATTTTAAGGGGACAGTTTTCACCTTCATATAGCCCAATTTCTACCCTCAAGTCCAAGCTTAAAAAAGCACTGTTCTCATGTTACTTCATTCATTCTGGGATGACATGAAATACAAACTCCACTTACCCCACCCCCAGTCTATGCCTAAAGGATACAGACTCAGACCTGAAAGCCAGAAGCCGAAGTGCCCAAAGTTTAGCTCAATCTAAGGAAACATTAATTACCCTAAAACAAAAACAAGAGAAGTTCACATCTGGGGCCCAACACTTAAATTCTCCTCCTTCCCCTCCTCTGGAGTGTGCACACAGCTATTTACAGAACCTCTTCCTGACTGAGGACTGATATTGGTCCCACAGGACATCCCTGTTTGGGGAAAACTCAGTGGTGACAAACTCAGTCAACAATGAGTAGGCATAGAAGGCATCTCAATTTGAAAAAAGGATTGTCAGAATCAGTAGCGATACAAATATAGGTTTTTCAAAATCAGTTACCCAAAGAGTAATTAATTAACTCAAAAGGGACATTAATTATTCAAAAGGCACATAGCTTACACATCTGATGAAAGACCATTAAACACGTTTACTAAAACACATGTCAAAGGTAGGAACAAACAAGCAGCATGTAATGAATTCTTAATTGACTCAAGTCTTAAGCCACTCCAACTTTTTATGCGATAAACTAGAAATAGGTTACGTTGGTATAATCAAAGTACTGTACATTATATCACTGTATATAAAGCTTTACCTGAAGCCTGAAATCAGCTCTGATTGTAATTAAGCATAATTAAAATTAACAGCAAATTGTATTCCAAGAAAGTGAAGAAGGTGAGGAATTCAACTTTTCTAATGCCCTTGGAGGATTCATATTCTATGGCCCAAAACAGAGTATTTTAGAACATCCAACATAATAATTAATGGTCAGAGAGACACTGTATAATCTACGGGGATAGGACGACCATGAGAAAATAATCACTTAAGTGGGTTAAGCTGAAGGGTCTTGCTCCTAATAGTTTAATTTTTCTCGGGGGTCGGGCAGGTAAAAGGAGGTCCAGTGAGCCTATTCTAGGCTAAATGTATTTACTGCCTGTTCAGAATTTTCACTGGATTAAACAAAAGTGGACTTTCTGTGATCAATCTCACTTGTTAATTCTTCCAAAACCTGCCTGTGTCAGGATGCCTAATTCTAACTGGGGTCCTTGGGCTTCCTAAATTTAGAGGAGAAGAGAAGGTACTGCACCATGAATCTCACTCTGTGATAAACCAATTTTAACCAACAATTCACAGATCTACGCTCTTGAAGTTACACAGCCCTCTCCAAATTCTACCTTGCTTTACAATCTTACTGCCAAGGTCTGGGTCTGGGTTTCATAAACAAGTAAATCCCCATTTGGGGCTATCTTAATCTTAATCACAGAATCTGAAGAGATATATGGGTCAAAATTCATCTGATATATGAGACTGCAAATGCATAGCATGCAGAAATTTTGTTCTCGCCTGTAGTTTTGTTTTTATTCATTTGACTGTGTAATGTTAAAGAAAAAATCCAGGAGAGTTTACCTAAAAGTCTGGATACATCACTTCTGTTGAAAAATGAGATGTGGTTCTGATTCATGGCCCTTCATGACAAGATTCAGCTGGAGCTAATGAGTGGGGCTGCCCTCCTTTTACAATGGACATGTACCCTCAGTTCATCAACTGTACGTCAGGCTGACCCCCTCACTGAATACCTGTCTGGCCCTGTACACATCTGTGTTTTGACGTCCAGTTCTGCAGCTTCAATGAATGGCAATTTAATCTATACGTGGACAATGCCTTGTATGTGTTCTTTTCCAGGCTAAACATACATAGTTCTTTTGTTTCCATCAGTTCCAGATAATGCTCATCTCCCCTCCTCTTTAAGTCCCCATTGACTTGACACCATCCTTTCACCTACAGCACCTAGGACTTAAGGAATATTCTTCTACTAGTTAAGAGGACTAACATTGTCTTTATTCTAAAGAGTGGTAGGTAAAGGATCCCATCACCCTAAATGGCTACAAAAGATACTGATAATATATAAACAGGTAAAATATAAACAAGCCAGGAAAACAAGAGACAGTGACAGCTTGGCCTGGTAAAAAAAGTTCTAATCCATGGTTAGGAAATATTTATTTCCAGACTGTTGGAATAGGTGATTGTTTATAAAACAAAGTTAGACCAGTGTTTGCCCCTAAAAATCTTCTACCACCACCATTTAATGCAGTGTCCCATGCTACCAGCCCAACCCCTGGGGAAAAAAAAAAAGGCAGGGGGTGCCTTAGGCTACTTGGATCACAATCTTTAGGACCCAGCCCCAAATCTTATTATCAGGGGTGGGGCTTCAGAACCTTTTTTTTTTTTTTTTTTTTAAGATTTTATTCATTCGAGAGAGGAGAGACAGAGAGAGTACAAGCAGGGGGAGAAGAAGAAGCAGGTTTCCTGCTGAGCAGGGAGCCCAACATAGGGCTAGATCCCAGGACCCTGGGATCATAACCTGAGCCCGAGGCAGACAACCAGGCACCCCAGAAGCTGCATTTTAAACAAGCAATCTGGTAGTTGCTAAACACACTCAAGTTTAAAAAATAAATTCTACTATAGCAGCCTAGAAAGGGGTATCAGGCTCAGAGTTTACATACCATAATCATTCTGGACCCTTCCCTATCTCTCTGACTTTCCTGGCTCTTCCTCTGTGCTCTCCCACTCACCTTGAATATATCTCCTTAAACTAAAACAATAATCACTCCATGTGTACTAATATATAAGACTTCCTCCAAGAAAAGCAAAAGGTCTTTTCATTTTTGCCCTTCTGGACAGCAGCCTACCACATAGTAGGCCCCCATTTTATTCAGGGAAGAAAGTTGTTCCACTTCAGTGCCTTATTCAAACACTGTACTGTGTGGTCCAACTAAATGATCTCTAATGATCAAATATTCTAGCATCTATTTTAAGCAGTAGGAAAGTGTTTCTCAACCTGTTCTTCATTACCATCCCCTTACGTAAGAAACACTTAGGTAGCATTTTCCTAGTCATCCAAATCATAAAATTTTAGTTTCACAGATATATTACATATCAGTTTTTGCACTGTGGCCCGTTGGAGGGCCACACTATAACCACTGTAATAGCTAAGTTCTTTTTTTCACTCCACACCCAAAAGAAGCAATTCTCAATGCCTTGGGGGAAATATCACCCCCTTGAGAATGCATTTAATAGTGTTGGGATATTAACAATAACAAAGCAGGGCACTTGGGTGGCTCAGTGGGAGGAACATGTGACTCTCAATCTCAGGGTCGATCTTGGGGTCCCACATTTAGAGACTGCTTAAACAAACAAACAAACTTTAAAAAATTACAGTGCAATTGCAAGGGGAGAGTATCAATCTAATGCTTCACAACAGCTAATTTCAACTTCTCTGACCAAATCACTGCATGATTCGAATTGATATGGGTTACTGACAAAGTTTAAAATATCCTTAAATAAATAAAATCTTAAAAAAAAAAAGCGGGGGGGGGGGCGCCTGAGTGGCTCAGTGGGTTGGAGCCTCTGCCTTAGGCTCGGGTTGTAGTCCCAGGGCCCTGGGATCAAGCCCTGCATCGGGCTCTCTGCTTAGCGGGGTGCCTGCTCTCCTTCCCCTCTCTCTGCCTGCCTCTCTGACTACTTGTGATCTCTGCCAGTCAAATAAATAAATAAAATCTTAAAAAAAATAAATAAAATATCTTCATGAATTCCAAATATAAACTTTCCTCAAATATAAATACAAAATATAAATTTTCCTGAGGAAAATACTAACAGCATTCCTATTAGAATCCATTGACTGTTACTGAAATAAACTACTTATGAAAAGTGTCTCTAAAGATTATTTTTTAGGGACGCCTGGGTGGCTCAGTTGGTGAAGCGGCTGCCTTCGGCTCAGGTCATGATCCCAGCGTCCTGGGATCCAGTCCGGAGTCCCATGTCGGGCTCCTTGCTCGGGAGGGAGCCTGCTTCTCCCTCTGCCTCTGCCTGCCACTCTGCCTGTGCTCGCTCCTGCTCTCTCTCTGACAAAAAAATTAAAAAAAAAAAAAAAAAAAATTTTTTTTTTTTAAAGATTTTTTTTTTTTTTTTGACAGAAAAAAATCAAAAGCAGGCAGAGAGGCAGGCAGAGAGAGAAGAGGAAGCAGGCTCCCTGCTGAGCGGAGAGCCCAATGCGGGGCTCAATCCCAGGACCCTGAGACCATGACCCAAGCTGAAGGCAGAGGCTTTAACCACTGACCCACCCACGTGCCCCTCTAAAGATTTTTAAGATACAGCAATACTGGGCCTTCGCACACTACTTACTTTAACCGGTAGTGATATCATTCGTATGAGGTCAAAGAATTAACCCACCAGTCTGCCAATAACATAAGTGTTCCATTCCAAAGTCAGCGCAGCACTCTGGCAATCAGAAGTACCAGAAAAACACTATGCAGTGTATGTCACATTTACAGACATCACTAAGGGATCTGTCATTGAGGCCAATTTGAAAAGGTCTATGAAAGATGTAACAAAAATACAGAAAAACATCAAGTGTTGGTGAGGATATGGACAGACTAGAACCCTCATATACTGCTGGTGGGAATATTACATGTGCAGCCACTTTGGAACAGTCTGGCAGTTCTTCAAAATGAAGTGAAATGAAAACCAATGTTTATACAAAGTAGGTTTATATGTTATATATACTTTATATATGAAATATAAAGTAAGCAGCATTAGTCCTAACAGCCAAAAGTGGGAACAACCTAAATGTCTATCAACTGATGAATGGACATACAAAATGTGATTAAGTCCACACAATGGAATATACCTGGAAATCAAGGAATGAAGTACGAATACTTGTACAACATGGACAAACCTTAAAAACATTTCGCTACGTGAAAGAAATCAGCTATAGAAGGTTGTATTTTGAATGATTCCACTTACAGAAAATGTCCAGGCCAGGCAAACCCAGAGACAGAAGGTAGATTCCTGGTTTCCAGATAATGGGGTAGGGAGGAGAGAAAAGTAGTAACTACCAAAGGTTTGGGCTTTTTTTAAGGGGTGATAAAAAATGTTCTAAAATTGATTGTGGTGATTAACGGTTGCAAATCTCTGAGAATATACTAAAACCACTGAATTGTATAACTTCAATGGGTAATTGCACAGGGTGTGAATATCTCAGTGAATGGTTACAGAGCAGGAGGAGTGTTGTGGAGAGCTATCTTTGAAAAAATATCAGGAAATGGGCTGTGGTTGTGTCTGTGGTTGTTTTTTACTTTGAAATAACGCTCCAATGATACCATTCAAATAGATATGTGGTTTTTAATGCTCATATTTAAACTTACTGAGTTCAAGTTGAACAGTAGTATATAAAAGCAAAGCACTGATGGCAGTTATTCAGAATCTATATACAGATAATTTCATGAATTACCTTTAGAGGTGAACAAATTCAAACAAAGGCTAGGATGTTTTAAAAGATGTTCTAGACCATAAATTTACCTGCAAACAGGAAACATGTCTGTATCAGGAACTACGTTTGATACTTCAAATATACACTATTTGCAATCTTCCCAACAAACCTTGCAAGGTAGGTATTATAGTCTTCATTTAAAATAGCTCAAGAAGGGGACGCCTGGGTGGCTCAGTTGGTTAAGCGGCTGCCTTCGGCTCAGGTCATGATCCCAGCGTCCTGGGATCGAGTCCCACATCGGGCTCCTTGCTCAGCGGGGAGCCTGCTTCTCCCTCTGCCTCTGTCTGCCTGTGCTCACTCCTGTGCTCTCTCTCTCTCTCTCTGACAAATAAAAAATAATAATAAATAAAATAGCTCAAGAGGGACTCCTGGGTGGCTCAGTGGGTTAAGCCGCTGCCTTCGGCTCGGGTCATGATCCCGGGGTCCTGGGATGGAGTCCGGCATGATCCCGGGGTCCTGGGATGGAGTCCGGCATCAGGCTCTCTGCTCGGCAGGGAGCCTGCTTCCCCCCTCCCCTCTCTGCCGGCCTCTCTGCCTACTTGTGTGATCTCTGTCTGTCAAATAAATAAATAAAATCTTTAAAAAAAAGCTCAAGAAACCAAATATGCTCAAGACCAGAACAGTTCAATTAATAAACTAAGCTTCAGTTTCCTGATCTGTGAAAGAAATAACAATGCTATCTACGTCAGAGTTGCTATAAAAACTGAAGGTATATTAAGAGCCTAACATTAAACAGTCACTCAAATTTCTGTTACTTTTACCCCAACTTCACCAAAAAAGAGATCTAGCATTCAGAAAGCTAGCAACATGTGTAATAATAATCAGGGTTATGATCAATACTCGAAGATCATCAATACTGTCATATATACCAGGGTTCTCTTTACGTTGCTACAAGCACTTAACTGCTCAACATTAGCAACAAACCATACAAGCAAAGCATTTACAAAGGTCACTGTATTAGTCAAATAAACTAAGAGGCAATATGGCATATATTTAATGATGTTTGTGATCATAATTCTGCTAAATAATAATTACACAGTGGGTAGTAATGGTGTATTAACCATTACAACTTATATAGGCGAAGTAATTGTTTCCAGGGTCATTTGAGAGTCAAGCAGTGAGCTGTTTTTAAAACCAGCAAAAGACCCTGTAGCCACAAGCCATAGGAATGATGCAAGCTTGCTCTTCTTCCCACTGGATGTTTTCAAAGAAGCCTTGGCTGGATGTTGAGAAACAAGTCAGGCCGCACAAAGTACAATTTAGGCTTAGGGCGGAACACTTCTTTCTCTAGCATTAAAATCTGACAGGCAGCCTAGACTAGAGAGGAAGCTGGCAGGAGAGGAAATCCATCACAGCCTGAGAGACAGGAGCATTGGGGTGGGGGGAGGGGGGGTTAGAGATAAGGGAGTGTGATGAACTACAAAAGCTGATGGAAGATAAACTGGATGAGAGAACATCGTAGAGAATTAGCGGGCAAAATAAGAGTGACACACAGAATGATGGCCAAAGGACACAGGGAAAGAGCAGCAGGGGATAAGGGTGCAGGAAGATTAGTCCACTCCTACAGATGCACAACTGCAATGTTTATCAGGAACCCGTATTCAGCACTTTGCTAAACAAACAGAAGCACAGATTATGTAGTTTATCATGTATGGCCAAACTGGGAAGTTTGAAAAGTTTTAATAGAGCAGGACTACAAAAGTTAAAAATGCAGATAAAATGTCAAGAACCACAGCAGTTATTTAGTCTGACATGAAGTGAAGAGCCAGAAGCAATCTTTTAAAAAGCTAGCACAGGGACGCCTGGGTGGCTCAGTTGGTTAAGCAGCTGCCTTCGGCTCAGGTCATGATCCCAGGGTCCTGGGATCGAGTCCCACATCTGGGATCTAGTCCCACATCGGGCTCCTTGCTCGGCAGGGAGCCTGCTTCTCCCTCTGCCTCTGCCTGCCACTCTGTCTGCCTGTGCTAGTTCGCTCTCTCTCCCTCTTTCTCTGACAAATAAATAAATAAAAGAAATAAAATCTAAAAATAAAATTTATAAAAAGCTAGCACAGAACCCCCAACACCCAAACCTAAGTGTGGAGTTACATAAGGGAGCAAAGACATCCACAGCTCAACAGAAATGAGATTAATCATGGTACTACACTGCAGCCCAGGCATTAGGATGCACAATTACTGGGACTGGATAAAGTATATCCCATACACTATATGAGGCTGAAAGTATATAAAAGAATACATACTGTATGATTCTATTTATTTTCTAAGACAGACAAATCTCATTTGTAGTGACAGAAATCAGATCAGTGACTGCATACATAGGGCAGGGCATGTGTGTGTGTGTATAGGGGCAAATATGACTCAAAGGAGCATGAATGACTCTGGAGGAATGAAAATGATCTCTATTTTCTTTGAGGTGGTGGTTACGCAGGTGTATACTGTTGCTGAAACTCAACTATATACTTAAAATTTGTGCAATGTATGTAAATTATACTTCAATAAGTTTTTTTTTTTAAGGCTGGGAAGTATAACACTATCAAAATTTCTTCTCAAAATGCATAAATTAAAAGTTTAGGCCATAATGTGATAAACCGGAGTGAACTCTGCAACATACAGAAATCTCAGCTACCCCAAAGCTCTGCTTCCATGGAAATTCCAGAGAGCCATAATTTTACCTTTCACTCTAAGCAAAGAGTAAAACAAACACACTCTGAATCTTTACTTTTTGCAAGACTTGACCAGCAAATTCATCAATAATACTACTTTCACTAATTACAACTTATTAAGTTCCTATAAAAATTTTCCTTCCATAGAAATAAAAGAGGTACTGCCTCTCTAAGAAGCAAGTAAATTACAGAAAATGTCCCATTTTATCCATTTTATTTTTTTAAGATTTTTTAAAAAGATTTTATTTATTTGACACACAGAGATCACAAGTAGGCAAAGAGGCAGGCAGAGAGAGAGGGAGAAGCAGGCTCCCTGCTGAGCAGAGAACCCGATGTGGGTCTCCATCCCAGGACTCTGGGATCATGACCTGAGCTGAAGGCAGAGGCTTAACCCACAGAGCCACCCAGGCACCCAGAAAATGTCCCATTTTATAAAGTAAAACTGAATTATCAAAAGATGACCTCTGGGCACCTGGCTGGCTCAGTCAGTAGAGCATGGGGATCTTGACCTCTGGGTTGTGAGTTCAAGCCTCATGTTGGGTGTAGAGATCACTTAAAAAAATAAAATTTTAAGGGCACCTGGGTGGCTCAGTCGGGTAAGCATTGGGATGGAGCCCTACATCAGGCTCCCTGGCAGGGAGCCTGCTTCTCCTTCTCCCACTACCCCTGCTTGTGTTCCTTCTCTCACTATCTCTCTCTCTCTTTCAAATAAATAAGTAAAATCTTAAAAAAAAAAAGGGAGGTGACCCTCAAAGAAAATATAATGCCAGTCAGTGGCTGTTGTTAGGTCTATATTTAATTTTACCTAAATACTATTTCTACTAAAACTCATGCAACACAAACTTGTTGAATGCATTTAATAAAGCACATCAAAAATTAAGTCTCTTCTCAATAATTAGCAAGAGGAAAACACTCACCAAACTGCCAGGTCTGTGATAAAGTTATTTTAAATTCTTAAAGAATGTTATTCTGTCGTGAGAGAACACATCTGACAGCTATGCAAATGTGACATATGTATTTAAAAACTTTAAAAAGATTCATACTTTTCGTACTTTAAGGAAATTTATTAATATGGAAATCATAAATGTGCACATAACAGAAATTGGTACTTAGTTTTTAGAGAAAGGCATTGAAACAACCTCATGATGCAAACCGTAGAGCAGTAATTGGATAAGTCACACTCCATTCACAGGATGACCAAAATTAGAATCCAAGCAGCACAAGCTCTTAACTAACATACTATACTGGCTTTACTCATTTTATCATTCAGAGCATTAATAGAGAGGGGAATTTATCAATATTTAAAAGCCAAAGAAATAAAAACAAAAAATGGCAAGGGACAATAAAGGTCTAGGAAGAGAAAACAATTAAAAGGATACATAGGTATTATACTTCCTGATTCAAAAATTTTAAAAATCCTAAATTCAGTATCAGTAATCATTTTGAAGCAGTAATAAAATAAAAATCACTACTCCTTTTTCCGTATCTCTTTTATTTGACTCCACACATATACTTAGGTGCCTAGATGCAAGTGGGTTTTGTTTTGGTTTTTGGTTTAAGATTTTATTTACTTGAGAGAGACAGAGAGAGAGAGAGAACACAAGAGAAGGTTCAGACAGAGAAGGGGAGAAGCAGACTCTGTGCTGAGCAGGGAGCCCCATCTGGGGCTCCATCCCATGACACTGGGATCATGACCTGAGCCAAAGATAGAGGCTTAACTGACTGAGCCACCCAGATGCCCCTGCAAGTATTTTCCTGTGAAATTAATTACTATTATGGGAGCCATATTCCAAGCTATTTCAGTAAATAGGGAACCCAACTCCCTTAACACTAACTGCTGGCTTTATAACATCACCATTTCAACCTCTCCAACACAATATGGGAAGCGTCTGGAACATTAAAAGCAAACGTAAAAACAGTTTCCCCCCCCAAATCATCAATATACCGGAAAACTTGGACCTCTGGAAGTAAGTGATGAGGCCTCAAATCTCCAAAGAATCCTACACATGAGATGGATGGTAGACGGTGAATGATTCTGGCTGAAAGATTAAAAGCTTCAAATTATTTGCAGAATAAAGCAAAGAACAATTAGATAAACTGAAATAGCAAAGACTAACATTCTCGAATTCCAAGTTCTGACTCACTTAGAAACACAGCCTTCCATCTCCTGAAAATATGCTGCCAGGTGTATTTACTTCCCAAGAATAAGGAAGGCCTAAAGCAAAAGTTAGAGTAACTGCTAATCCACCACAGCCTAGCCTCAGATTTTTCAGATGGCTGGAAGCTATTCCATATTACCTTAAGAATATGTGGTGTGTATTAATTTAAAAGGAGGAAATAAAGAAAAGAAAAGAAAGAAAGAAAGAAAATGTGGTGTGTACACAAACATACAAAGGAGTATTACCCAGTCATGAAGAAAAAAAATGAAACCTTGTCATTTGCAATAACATGGATGGAGCTAGTATAATGCTAAGCAAAATAAGTCAGACAGAAAAATAACATGATTTCAGTCATATGTGGAATTTAAGTATCAAAACAAGGGCACCTGGGTGGCTCAGTTGGTTAAGCATCTGCCTTCAGCTCAGGTCATGATCTCAGCGTGCTAGGATCAACCGTGCATGAGCAAAGTCTGTTTCTCTCTCTCCCTCTGTGATCTCTCTCGCTTTTGTTCACTCAAATAAAATAAAAATCTTAAAAAAAAAAAACAAAACTAACAAAGTAAAAGAGAAACAAACTGAAAAACAGACCCTTAACGTTAGAGAACAAACTGATGGTGACCAAAGGAGAGATGGGCAAGGGAATGGGCTAGAGAGGTGGTGGGTAGTATGGAGGGCCCTGGCTGTGATGAGCACCAGGTAACATATGAAGTGTGGAATGACTACACTGTACAGCTGAAACTATTGTAACACTGCACAAACACTGTTATTGTAACTAACTCGAATTAAAAACTAAACAGAATGGAAGGAAGGAAGGCCCACAAATACAGGCAAAAGTATGAATTCTTCAATGCTGCAGGAATGATTGGTAAAAAAGAATTTACTAAGCAAATTAACGTGGAAGTTGTGCTGCATTCTAACAGGGACTGCAGATGCTGAAAGGGAATCTAGCAAATCTGAAATGTTTCTTTTCCTATTTAAAGTAAATAAACTTTAGCTTTACGTATAAGAATTAGTATTAGGCAATGCAGATGACCTATCCTGAAATTCTGAATGGTCATATTTCTGTTTTCATCTTGTTCAAGTCACTTTATTTGCACTATTTCCTGGTGGTATCACTAAAATTAACCCATACCACCATTATTACATCTTTGCTATTGTTTTGGGACCATCATAAATTATATACAAAATAAAAAGTGAAACTACTCTGAGATAGTCACAACCAAATATAGTATTTGACTTTCAAACTGCATTGGGTAAAATTGTAAATGTATCAAGAATGGTAAGAAGTACTCTCTCATTCAGTTAAGATGTACTACAACTTGGGGCATCTGGCTGGCTCAGTGGTACAGTATGCAACTCTTGATCTCAGAAGCGTGAGTTCGAGCTCTACACTGGACAAAGAGCTTATTTTGGGGAAAAAAATAAAAATAAAAAAGATGTACCACAGCTGGTTAGCATGATCAGCAAGCCAACCAGCTCTAATAAATGCACTCTACCAATCTGCAAACATAGTATAATAAAATCTCTTTGTATGGCCTAACGGTTAGCACATGGATACCATACCACCAGGATTTTCTGGAATACAAAATGTTCAATTTCTGTATTTTTTTACATTTGGATATATTATAAATTACATTGTTTCCAAGAGTTCAGATACATTTGGCCACTAAACTATCTCATTTCAACAACAGCCCCAGGTATTTCACACATGGTACTAAATGGTAATACTTCTGTATACCACATTTTAAGGAGAAGACAAGACAATCTGACCCATCTTCTCTTAATGTACAAACACTTCACCTTCTCTTCTCTCTAGAACTGACTGCAGATATTGTATAGTACCTTACATCTTTTTATATGGACTTTTTATATGGACTTATTTCCTAGGATGAATTAAAATCTTATGTTGAGTGCCTTGAGTTGAGCACTTAAGTAACAAGAGAAACCTAGGATTTTATAAAACTGGGAACTATAAATTACTACACTGGAGTCATCCAGAAAATGTTGTTGGTCTATCAGCATTTCTCTGGAGGAATATATAAAATATATTTCTTAAAGATTTTATTTATTTGAGAGAGAAACCACGTGCACACAAGCGGGTGGGGGGATACAGAGAGAGGGAGAAGCAAGCAGACTCCCACGCAGCAGGAAGCCAGAATGGGGAAGGCTCAATCCCAGGACCTCAAGACTATGATAAGCCAAAGTCAGACCCTTAACCAACTCAGCCACCCAGGTACCCCAACACATAAAATATTAAAGAAACTATGGGCTATGTCATACCGCCACTGCTCTAATAAATTATATCCAAAATAAGTCATGTACCAATTTACATCTGAGTAACTGTTAATTATAAAAAAAATTTTTTTTTTAAAGATTCTATTTATTTGACAGAGAGAGAGAACAAGCAGGGGGAACGGCAGAGGGAAAAGGAAAAGCAGACACCCCCTGCTAAGCAGGAAGCTAGCCCAATGCAGGGCTCGATTCCAGCACCCTGGGATCATGACCTGAGCCAAAGGCAGATGCTCAACCAACTGAGCCACCCAAGCACCACAATTATAAAAGTCCTTATTTAAAATATGTAGCTGAAGGGCTCCTGGGTGGCTCAGTGGGTTAAAGCCTCTACCTTCGGCTCAGGTCATGATCCCAGGGTCCTGGGATCGAGCCCCCCACATCTCTGCTCAGCGGGGAGCCTGCTCCCCCCTTTCTCTCTGCCTGCCTCTCTGCCTACTTGTAATCTCTCTCTGTCAAATAAATAAATAAAATCTTCAAGATAAAATAAAATATGTAGCTGAAAGCAGTTCACCCAATGTTCCTAAATTTAGTAGCATATTGAATGAAAAAAAAAATGGGCCGAAAGGGCAGGGCAGAATGCTGAATAAAGAAAGGAAGAAAACAATACTAAAGCCAATAACTTGGACTAAAAGCCAAATAAATGTCTATTAATAAGTAAGATTCCATAGAAAAAAGAAAGTAATTCTAACTTATTCAAATACTTAGGTGCCCACTGCTAGGCACTATAGACACCAACACTAATGGCTTCTAAATGAACTAAGTCATTGTCTTACACACATTTCCAACCTCCAAATAAGAGACAATTAAAAAAAAAAATTTAACACTCCATACAGGCAATGCTTACAGCTCAGGAATTAACTGTTGGTTAGAAATAGATACCTTAAACATGGAAGCACTTCCCACTAGGTATGTTAACTAAGAAAGGTGAAAGGTACATTATATTCAGACTCTGGCCCACACTAGCTATAATCCATGCCAACAATTTTTCTCCCATCCTAGAAAATTTGTGAAAGTAGTCCAAGAATAACCTTTTATCTACTCAAATTAATTTTTAGGTGTATCATTTGTCAATTAAGGTAATTCACAATCAGTACAAATTACTTGTAATACATTTCAAAATTCTGTCATCACTGAGAACCTCTGTCTTCCTAGAGATCTAGAATGATTCTAGAATCCATCTTCCAAATCCACATGAAATCTGGACTAGATTTAAACCATACATCTAGCTTACAGAACTATCTGGATGTCCAAAATGGCAGACTGACAACCAAATGAAAAGCTGGACTTAAGGTCCTGCAACAAAGAAGATCCTCTAACACCAAATATTTTGCTTTTCCTGATGCTCAGAGCCATGGATCTGAAAAATGCTAAAGGAGTAAACATGCTAAGCAAGTACAGGAGTAGCAAGCTTGACTAAATGGGGCAATCACAACCAAGATAGGCCAATAAGAACCATTATAAGCAAAAATAGATACCATGGCCTCAAAAGTGTGACTAGATCTTAAAGGGTATTTGCCTGGAAACAAAGAAATCTTGCAAAAGAATAACTCATCTCCTCTGCTGCTATGTGTATACAACTTATCACCATTTTCCTTCACACTCTAGCTCCCAAGGTCAAAACTATAAATTTGCTTTTTTGTTTTTTCCACAAGAATAATTTTCTGATTCTGATCCCTTTATAGAAGGAGTTCCACAATCATCACAGATATCCCTCATCTTAAACCAGCCTTAAAACTAACTAGAAAGTCTGCAAAAGATCTAAGGCTCAGCAAAAGGTTTATTTTCAACAAAGTCGAAGGTCTGTGTGCCCCAAGAGAAGGTGTGGAGGCTAGGCTGAGACAGACATCTCCACCTCAGAGCAGTTATGAAGGGCTATCCAGCACTTCCCTAGGAAACTGTAACAATGGTAATCCAAGTCAAACTGGAGCCGATCTGCAAAAAGAAAACATTCTCCTCAAAATAAAGACTGTAAATGCACACATAAATAGTCTGGCTATCCATAATGCAATGAGAAAGGGAGGCAGCTCTCAATGGGGTCTCCTTAGAGGGTGGATATTGCTCTACCATCTCTGTCTGGTACCAAGGAAGCCCACTGTCTCCTCATAAAGACATAACATACCAGAAATGGAGATTCAAATCATGTTTGATCTTCATGAGTCACTTCAAAGAGCTTTAATAGTGAGGGACTCCCAAACACAATTTTCCAGTCTCATAAGTCCTAATTTACCTTAAGCAGAACCTCCAGAAAAAAGGATTCTCCCACCTTTTCTCTGACTCCACAACTCTATCAGTTACTTTTGCTGAAGGTTGGAAAGAATTGAAAATAACCCTCATAACCCTCCACGATGTGGAAATTAGTAAATGCTACAGAATTTTGAACTGGACGCCAAAGATTTCTTCAGTGCTAAGAATGGGAGTTAAGCCAAACCCAGCCCTGCTTTAGGCACATGTGTGCATACGCACACAAAAAAACAGAAGTAGCTGAAGAGTGTGAAGGGTGGATTGGAAATGGGAAGGAAAGCTAGAAAGAGGGAATGAAGTATAGCTGTAAGAAATACTGGAATGACTTTATTAATTGGACTTAATCACATTACTAAGACTCAACCAATGGAGGGGTGCCTGGGTGGCTCAGTTAGTTAAGCATTTGTCTTTGGGTCAGTTCATGATCCCAGGGTCCTGGAATGGAGCCCCGCACTAGGCTCCCTGCTCAGCAGAGGGGTCTCTGCTGTTCCCTCTACCTCTGCCCCTCCTCCTGCTCATGTACTTGCACGCTCTTTCTAATAAATAAACCAAAAAAAAAAAAGATTCAATGGTAACAAATGCCTATTACCTAATTTGGGGAAGCAGACTGAATAAAAAGATTGCACTTCTCCAATCATAGCTAGTTATGATAAACAGATAAGAATACCAGAAATGGGGGGCGCCTGGGTGGCTCAGAGGGTTGAGCCTATGCTTTTGGCTCGGGTCATGATCTCGGGGTCCTGGGATCAAGCCCCACATCGGGCTCTCTGCTCAGCGGGGAGCCTGCTTCCCCCCTCCCCCGCCTGCCTCTCTGCCTACTTGTGATCACTCTCTTTAAAATAAAAAAAAAAAATCTTAAAAAAAAAAAAAAAAAAGGAATACCAGAAATGGGGTACTTGGGTAGCTCAGTCAGTTAAGTGTCTGACTCTTGGTTTCCACTAGGGTCATGATCTCATGGTCATGACACTGAGCCCCACTCAGGCTCCTTGCTCAGCACTGAGTCTACTGGAGATTCTCTCTCCCTCTAGCTCTCCCAGCTCATTCAGGCATGTGTATTTGCACACACTCTCTCTAAAATAAATTAAAAAATTTTTAAAAATGGCAGAACTACAACCACAGTTATAGATCATTTACCTGATATGCAGAAGAAATGAGGCAAGTTATTAGAATATTAGCCATGACAACCAAAAACATCACTTTAAGGGGAGGGGAAACACAACTGGAACATAACCTTGAGCACAGAAATTCCATTATAAATTTTATCCTAAGGAAAAGTCATATACACACATATACAAAGATGTCATCATAGCACTGCTTACAACTGGGAAAAACCTAGACACCCAACATTAGGGGAGTGATTAAATAAATGATGGCATAACCACATCTGATTATGACAGTATTACAAATCTGCATGTAACATAAAGAATGGTCATTAAATATTACTTTTATTTACTTATTTTTAAATTGAAGTACAGCTGACACACAATGTTACATTAGTTTCAGGTGCACAATACACTGATTCAACAACTCTATCGTTATGCTGTGCTCACAAGTATAGCTATGACCTGTCACTACACAAAGCTACTACGATACCAGTTACATCATCATCATGTACATTACTTTTAAAAGGACATAGAACATTATCTCATATAATAATATTATATTTAAAAACTTATGTGTCTACAAATATACAGACCTACATACGCTCAAAAGAACTATAATGTTTTTCCTTCTTTTTGCTAATCTCAATTTTCTAAAATTCTTACAATAAACTTTTTGGCAAAAAAAGGTACTATTTTAAAGTCTGACATTTACTTAAGTTTTCTTTTCAATAAAAATTTAAAATAGGAACCAAGGTGCCAATGGTCTGGCTTTTACTAGATGAATGGAAAGAGAAGACCTCTACCAGGACCTATGTAATCCAAGTCTTCAATTCTTTGTATCTTGTCTCTGTAGCTAACATTTCCAAGTCTATTCAACCTGACAATTACTTTCAACAAAACCCAGATTTTACATCCTAAGTCCATTACATCACATTCTTGTACTCAAGGGAGGCCCAGATGGATCTTTCACACTGGATTGGGCAGCAGGAACTGATGGCCTCGTTCCAAAGTGCGAAGCCACCATCTGTAGCCTTCTGTTAATCCTCTCCATCTCATCTGTCCCATCCCCGATTCTTGTTATATACCCATTGCACAAGTAATCAAGATCTGCCCTCCAGGTGTCTCTTTACATAAGGCAGGTAGAAATATAATATTAAATTAACTCTCAAAGCAATACCTTCACATTATTCCCTTAATCCAAAAATATTTTTCTGTGCCTAGTCCTAAAAACTATGGAAGATACTAAAAGAGTATAATACAAAGAACCTGAGAGTTCAACTGATAAAACAGAACTCATAAATACAAAACAATGTGAAAATGTTTAAGTCTTGCCCTATTATTAAGTGCTAGGCTTGGCTATCTTGGTTCTAAACCCAACTCAACCCACTACCTTATTGTATGACCTTTGATAATGTCCTCATCTGTAAAATTATGAGTTTAAAATTGTCTCCCATTCTTTCCAGCTCTTACCTTCTGTAGCTGTAGAAACAATAGACCAGGAAAAGGAAAGATAAATGTGGGCTTCCAGAATGTGTTACAAATTACCTATAAGCAGACAAGGAAGATTAAAAACCAAGTGATTCTGGCACGGAAAAAAAAAATCTCCAGTCGATAAGAAACCTGTTCTCATTACATAAGCAGGGTGATCAGAAAATAAACAAAAGTATACTCTTCCCCTTCCATCCCAGAAATCCTGAGGGCTATTGTTAGTAAAGGGGAACAACAGCTTAGAAAAACATTATTTACTCAACATCTACTATGTGTAAAGAAGCTCTTTACCAGGCCCAGTTAAAAATACAAAGATGCATAAAACAGTCCCTACTTTTAGGAAGTTTATTTCATTAATTCATTCAGTAAACATTTACTGAGCACCTAATATGTACACAGACAATTCCAGGTACCAGGGATTCAAGAGTAAAGAGGAAAGATAAGATTCTTGTCCAAATGAACTCACAATTTTAGGAGGGAAACAGTCAATAAAGTACACAAAAAAACATAACTGCAGAAAAAGAAAATTGAAAAAAGCAGTATGACAGTGACAGGAGGAGATACAATGGTACTACTTTAAATCAGTGATCACAAACAACAGAATGTTACAATTACTGAAGCTCAGTGATGAGAATTATTCTCTCTACAATATTTACTTTCAATTTCTAAAATAAGCCATAGATAGGCATGATGGCCATGAAAGGTCTCACTGAGATGACACCTGAGCTAAAATTTGGAAACTAGTAATAGGGCATATTCCCCCATGCCTTCTGGATAGAGAAAACAGCTGGTGCAAAGGGCCTAAGAAGCTCAGAGCCCTTACGAGAAAAAAAAAACTAATGTGACTAGAGCATGCACTAGAGGGAGAATGGCTCAAGGCAAGGCTGTGAAAGCAGAAAGACGTGGGGAACCTCCTAAGCAATGGTAAGGAAGCTACTGGAGGATTTTAAGCAGGAATGAGAATACAGGATATACTTGATTTTGGTTATAAGTTCGGTGATAAATCAGGTAACCCAAAATATATTTGTTCAATAATTGAATGAACTTAAATTTGAGGCCTCTTTTCACCTTAAAGCTGAAACTGAAATTAGTTTCTAATTTCAAGTACATCAATCTGAGGACACTTAATTCAGTACCTGGAAAAGGTATGAGAAAGAAATTAGTGGAGGACTGAAAATTCCGTCACAATGTCCAACAAAAATTCTGATCAAACAAAATGTGGGCTTGAATTTCAGACTTTAAAGATCTCATTTAGGGATGCCTGGGTGGCTGTTGGTTAAGTGGCTGCCTTTGGTTCGGATCATGATTCTGGGGTCCGGGGATCGAGCCCCGAATCGGGCTCCCTGCTCGGCAGAGGGCCTGCTTCTTTCTCGCCCTCTACCTGCTGCTCTGCTTACTTGTGCGCTCTCTCTGTCAAATAAATATATAAAATCTTTAAAAACATATATTTAAATATCTCATTTTTTTTTTTTTTGAAGATTTCTTTGACAGACAGAAATCACGAGTAGGCAGAGAGGCAGGCAGAGAGAGAGGGGAAAGCAGGCTCCCTGCTGAGCAGAGAGCCCTATGCGGGACTCGATCCCAGGACCCTGGGATCATGACCTGAGCTGAAGGCAGAGGCTTTAACCCACTGAGCCACCCAGGCACCCCTCAATATCTCATTTAAATAAGAATGGCATTCTGGCTACTTTGACAACTGTCACGTTAAGAAGAAACTGGGGCTTAAGACAAATGAACGACTTGCCCAAATCACACATAAGAGGAAAAACAGGGAAGATGGAATATGAATTCCACTTCTTGATTTCTTGTCCAATGTTCTTTCCAAAGCACCATAAAAAAGCAAACATAAAAGTAACTTAGAACCTATAAAGACAGAAAATAAAGTAGTGGTGGCTACCACTGGCTGGGGGCAGAAGGAAACAAAAAGTGACTTTTTAATGGGCGTAAGATTTCCTTTCAGAGTGACAAAAGTGCCTTGGAACTAGACAGAGGTAATAGATGCACAACATATTAAATTTACTAAATGCCATTTACTTGTAAACTTTAAAATGATTAATGGTTAATTTTATGTTAATTTTACCTTGCAATGTAATGATTTATAAGCAATATGTATTTGGCTATTCAGATAACCAAAATATATTTTTCAGATATAATTGTTCTTCATCCACAGTTCCTGAAAAGCTTCAGAGCCATTAAGGTGGCATGGGTGTGTAGTCATTAGAGTTTTGGAGACCCATGTTCTAATCAAAACTCAAAATAAGGTGGATTAAGCCAGGGTTTCTTAAGCTTGGCAGTACTAACACTTTGAGCCAGATGATTGTTTTGTTCTGGGGCGCTGTCCTGTGCATTGCAGGGTATCTGGCAATATCCCTGGGCTCTACCCACTGAACACCAATGGCCACCTTGCCCCAAGTTGTGACACCCAAAAATGTCTCCAGATACTGCCCTTTGACACAGAGATACAGCAAGGCAGGGAACAGAAGCAGGGGGAGTGGGAGAGAGAGTGGCAGACTTCCTGCTGAGTGGGGAGCCTGATGTGGGGGCTGGTTCCCAAGATAGACGCTTAATGACTGAGCCACTCAGGCGCCCCTCTAGTCCACATTTTGTTCATAATCCATGATTTATAATCCAGTGTAGCCTTCTCTTTTACCAACCTTATTCTGTTTTACCAGACTGCTGCAAAGATATGAAATGACCAAGGAAATGCCTTTACACTGAAATTGCCTCAAAGACAGTATACCTGGCTTTGAAGAGGGTTCATCCCAAATTTCTACCCAAAAGAAGTACTGGTATAAAAGCTTTTCCATTAAGACCCAAGAACACTGTTAATAAATGAATACTCGGGTTTTCAAAGGACTATAGTTTCTGAACCTATATTTTTGTTCATTTGTACTTTGATATGCCTCTTAAATAAGTTACTCCGCCCCTTTTTAAAATAAATTTATTTACTTGAAAGAGAAAGAGAGAATGAGAGTGTAGGAACAGGGGAGGGACAGAGAGAGTATATGTGCTGTTGAACCGAGCACTAGGAGGGACAGAGAGAGATGGAGAAGGAGACTCCCAGCTGAGCAGAGAGCCCAATGTGGGGCTCGATCCGGGCACTCCCGGTATCATGACCTGAGCTGTAGGACAATGCCTAACTGACCAAGCCACACAGGTGCCCCTAAGTTACTTCTCTTGAACTTGACTGAAACATCTACTTCTTCATCCTACCAGAGATTTCAAGGATTTTAGGTTTCTTCATTTTCATAGACTATCCCAGGCTTACTGGGCAATAAAGGGTTAATTTAATTGGTTCTGTATATGCTCAAAGAATTACAAACAACATCATTTAATTATTGAGCAGCCAATTGGGTAATCTCTGAGGCTGATTAGTGCACTAATGAAATAATGTCTTCCAGTTCAAAGCTGTCATTCCAATCAGGAAAGGGCTCTGCAGCTAGGAGAAGGGGCTGACAGCATTTCCAAGGACTTATGCTATGAATTTGGGGAAAGGGAAATGAGCTCATTTCATATTTCACTCCTTCTGTATTAAAAGATTTTAAAAGTTCCTGTACTGGCATTATAGAACACTCCAATCAACAACAGCAGAATACACATTCTTCTTAAGTGCACATAGAATATTTAGTAAGAGAAACCACATTCTGGGCCATAAAACAAGTCTCCATAAACATAAAGGATGCTAGTCATAGAAACCCAAACTGGAGTTAAATAAGACATCAGTAGAACACACTGAAAAAAATCTCAAATATCTGAAACTAAATAACATATTTCTAAATTAACCATTCAGGGAGTGCCTGGGTGGCTCAGTGGGTTAAGCCTTTGGCTCAGGTCATGATCTCAGGGTCCTGGGATCGAGCCCCACATCGGGCTCTCTGCTCAGCAGGGAGCCTGCTTCCCCCTCTCTCTCTGCCTGCCTCCCCCCCTCTCTGCGCCTGCCTCTCTGCCTACTTGTGCTCTCTGTCTGTCAAATAAATAAAATCCTAAAAAAAAAAAAATTAAATTAACCATTCAGGAAAAAATCAAAATGGAAACAATGAACACCAGAATGCTTTTCCCTAAAATGAGGAACAAGAAGAAAGGTGTCTGCTCTGGCCACTTCTATTACATTTTATGGGAAATTCTAGACAGTGCAATAAGGCAAGAAAAAGAAATGAGAGGTATTCAGATCAGAAAAAAAGAAGACTTACCTATTCACAGGTAAAATGATCCACTATATAAAAAATCCCAATGGGATCTACAAAAAAGCTGCTAAAAGAGGTGAGTTTAGAAAGGCTATAGGATGTTAGGAGTGCCTGGCTGGCTCAGTTGCTGGAGTGTGCATCTAATGATCTTGGGGCCTGGGATACAGAGATTACTTACAACACTGGGTGTGGAGATTACTTAAAATTTACTTAAAGAGGGACACCTGGGTGGCTCAGTTGGTTAAGCAGCTGCCTTTAGCTCAGGTCATGATCCCAGGGTCCTGGGATCGAGTCCCACATCGGGCTCCTTGCTCAGCGGGGAGCCTGCTTCTCCCTCTGCCTCTCTGCCTGCCACTCTGCCTGTACTCACTCTCTCTGTCAAATAAATAAAATCTTTTAAAAAAAATTACTTAAAGATAAAAATTTTTAAAGAGGGGCGCCTGGGTGGCTCAGTCAGTTAAGCATCTGCCTTAGGCTCAGGTGATCCCAGGGTGTTGGGATTCAGCCCCACATCAGGCTCCCCGCTCTGCAGGAATTCTCCTTCTCCTCACTGTCCCTGCTTGTGTTCCTCTCTCACTGTCTCTCTCTCCGTGTCAAATAAATAAATAAATAATCTTTAAAAAAATTTTTTTAAAGAAAGTTTACAGAATATAAAACCAATATACAAAACTTAGTAGTATTTTTATATACTAGCAAAGAACAATATAAAAATGTACAAAAGCATAAAAAGGTATACCATGTCTCAAGATAAATCTACCAAAGATGAAATCTACTAAAAGATGAAAGAGACCTAATAATGAAAAATATTGTTTTTCTTTGAGAAATTAAAGAAAACCTAAACAAATGGAGAGAGATACATTTCATGAGCCAGAAGACTAAATACTATTACTGCTTCCACAAACTACTTTCCACAAACTGATACATACATTTAACACAATTCCAATCAAAACTGAGGCAGGCTTTTTTAACAGAAACTGATTAACTAATTCTCAAATTCATATGTAAGTGAAAAGGATATAAAATAGCCAAAACAACTGAAAATGAATAGCAGTCAAAGCTACTAATGTTACTTAATACTACAACTTATTGCAAAGCTACAGTTACTACACCTTATTACAAAGCTACAGACAATGTTGTATTGGTCTACAAGTTGAATGATAACATAAAAGAGTCCAATGAGCTCACATATATACATAACATAACATAAAAGAGTCCAATGAGCTCACATATATACATGCAACTGATTTTTGAGAAAAGTACAAAGACAATTTTGTAAATGGATAAAGGATGGCCTTTTCAACAGTGCTAGAATACATGCAGAAAACAAAACATAAACAAAAAAATTTAAAAACTGCCTCCAAAAACAAATTTCTCACACCTTATGTAAAAAATCAATTCAAAATCATTAACAGACCTAAACATAAAATTTAAAACAATAAAACTTCTAGGGACACCTGGGTGGCTCAGGTGGTTAAGCAGCTGCCTTTGGCTCAGGTCATGATCCCAGCATCCTGGGATCGAGTCCCACATCGGGCTCCTTGCTTGGCAGGGAGCCTGCTTCTCCCTCTGCCTCTGCCTGCCTCTCTGTCTGCCTGTGCTCTCTCTCTCTCTCTCTAACTAATAAATAAATAAAATCTTAAAAAAAAAAACAAAACACATCTTTAAAAAACAACAACAACAACAATAAAACTTCTAAAAGGAAACAAGAGAAAACCTTGTGACCCTGACTAAGGATGATTTCTTGCAGGGGCACCTGGGTGGGTCAGATGACCATCTCCAGGTCCTGGGATTGAGCCCCCACATTGGGCTCTCAGCTCAGTGGGGAGTCACTTCTCCCTTTCCCTCTGCCTCTCCCCACCTTGTGCTCTTTCTCCCTCTCAAATGAATAAATATCTTAAAAGATAAATAAAAATGAAAGCACAACTATAAAAGAATAAATTGACCAACTAGAATTCATCAAAATTTTAAATTCTGAAAAGAAAACCTACAGATGGAGAGAAAATGTATATAAAAATATTTCTGATGGACTTGATATCCACAATATATAAATAACTTAAAAAAACCAGAGTTGTTTTTTTTTTTAAACCACTGAGTTTTTTATATGGGTAAGAGATCTTAGAAGTTTCACAAAAATATGTGAATAAGCTATTTTAATGTAAAAAGTTGCTGGACATCATTAGCATTAGAGAGATATAAATCAAAGTCACAATGAAATACAACTTCACATCTACTAGTTTGTGTAAAATCAAAATGACAGACAATAACAAGTATTGATGATAACGTGGAGAAACTGGAACTCATACATTGTTGTTGAGAATATAAATTGGTGCGGCCACTTTAGTAAACAAGTTTGGCAGTTTATTAAAAAGTTACATATAGGGGGACGCCTGGGTGGCTCAGTTGGTTGAGCAGCTGCCTTCGGCTCAGGTCATGATTCCAGCATCGTGGGATCGAGTCCCACATCGGGCTCCTTGTTGGGCAGGGAGCCTGCTTCTCCCTCTGCCTCTGCCTGCCACTCTGTCTGCCTGTGCGCGCTCTCTCTCTCTCTCTCTCAAAAATAAATAAATAAAATATTTAAAAAAAAAAAAAAAGACTGTGATTAAAAAAAAAAAAAAAGTTACATATAGGGGCACCTGGGTGGCTCAGTGGTTTAAGGCCTCTGCCTTCGGCTCGGGTCATGATCTCAGGGTCCTGGGATCGAGCCCCACATCGGGCTCTCTGCTCAGCAGGGAGCCTGCTTCCCTCTCTCTCTCTGCCTGCCTCTCTGCCTACTTGTGATCTCTCTCTCTGTCAAATGAATAAATAAAATATTTTAAAAAAACATTAAAAATAAAAAAGTTACATATAGGGGCGCCTGGGTGGCTCAGTGGGTTAAAGCCTCTGCCTTTGGCTCAGGTCATGATCCCAGGGTCCTGGGATCGAGCCCCACATCCGGTTCTCTGCTCAGCAGGAGCCTGTTTCCTCCTCTTTCTCTGTCTGCCTCTCTGCCTACTTGTGATCTCTCTGTCAAATAAATAAATAAAATCTTAAAAAAAAAAAAGTTACACATAACCCTAAAGAAAATACATGACCACTCAAACACCTATTAGCAAATACGCACAGCTATTATTCCTAACAGCCAAAAAGTGGGCAAAAAATGCCCACCATCTGGTAAATGGATCCATACAATGGAATCCTACTCAGCCAGAAAGTAAGTATTCAAAAATGAAAAAATGAGGACTTGTTTAAAGGACACAGGAGTCAATCTAAAAAAACTCCCAATGGCCAAATGAAGAACAATTTGAGCAAGAAAAAAAAAGGTGGTATTAGATTAAAATCCACAGAATAAAACGAATACCCATGAGTCTATACTGATGACAATAAGACTAAGCAGACATAATAACTAAATGTAATGTGGTATGCAGGATTTAAACCTGAAACAAAAAGACACTTGGGGGGGGGGACCACTGGTGTCAGAATAAGTAGTTAATAATATTGTAACAAAGTTAGTATCTTAATTTTGACAAATATGTACGGTGGCTGCATAGGATTAAATATCAGGGAAGTTGGGTAAAGAGGGTCAGGGGTCAGCAAGCTACAGCCCACAGGCCAGCTTCAATCTGCCAACTGTTTTTATAAATAACGTTTTACTGGAACACAGCCATGCTCATTTACTTACTGTCTATGGCTATCCTGGAGGGAGGAGTTGAATAATTCCAAGAAAGATCGCCTGGTCCACGAAACCTAAACTATTTACAATCTGGTTCTTTACAGGAAAACTTTTCCTTAAATCTAAAACAATTCTAAAATTAAGGTTTTTTTTTTTTTAAAGATTATTTGTTTATTTCAGAGAGAGAGAGACACAGCAAGGGAGCGAACACAAGTGGGGGGAGTAGGAGAGGGGGAAGCAGGCTTCCCAACTAAGCAGGGAGCCCGACACAAGACCCCAGGATCATGACCTGAGCCTAAGGCATCGATTAAGACTGAGCCAACCAGGTGCCCCAAGTTTTGTTTTTTGTTTTTTAAGTTAAAAGTTCACCTACCATTCTACTTCTAGGCAATTACTCAAGAAAAATGAAAGCACTTATCCAAAAAATGGAACACAAATGTTAGTCAATAGGTGAACTGGATAAACAAATTATGGTACATCCACAAAGTCTACAATACTCAGCAATAAAAAGAAATAAGCCGTTGACACATTCTACAGCATGGATGACTCTCTAACGAATCATGCTGAGTGGGTGAAGACCAACCCTAAACATACATACTGTATGATTCCATTGATACCAAACATCGGGAAATTCAAACTAATGTCCAGTGACAGGAAACAGATCTAGTGCTACCTGGGAAGAGGGCAGTAGAGAGGCACTGTAGGTAAGGATTACAAAGGATCACAAGGAAACTCTTGGGGATCATAGGTATGTTCACTACTTTCATTGTGATGATGATGTACAAGTGTCTACATGTCAAAACTTATCAAATTATACATATGTATACACTTGCTATATGTCAATTATACATCAATAAAGCTTGCTATTTGTCAATTAAATTTGTCAATAAAGCTTGCTATTTGTCAACTTGCTATATGTCAATTATACATCAATAAAGCGGTGTTTTTAATAAATTAGACTGATAAAATATTCTTTTGGTCTTCCAATCTCAAGCAGTGGTTAAGGAGAAACAGACTAATCCATCAACAAAATCTCTTTAGCTGCCAAATTCTGTGATATTTAATATTTAATAAATAGCATATTTAGAGAAAAGGGAGGTTTTATTCTTATTTTTTCTTAAAGATTCATTTATTTACTTGAGAGACAGAGAGAGAGCACACAAGCACCGGGCTGGGGCAGGGGGGTGGACAAAGAGAGAGAGAGAGTGTGAATCTTAAGCAGGCTCTATGACAAGTATGAAGCAGGACAGGGGACTCGTTCCCGGGAGCCTGATATCATGACCTCAGCCAAAACCAAGAGTTGGAACACTTAACCAACTTAGCCACCCAGGCACCCCTGGTGATGAGGAGGGTTTTAAATCATAGTCACACTTGTTTTAGAAGTCTAAAGACAATCTTGCAAGGACAAGACACTCCTGGGGTTTTGCCAACAAATGCTGCATAGGCAAATGAGATTATAATTACACAGATAAGCATGTAACTTACAGAACAAACTTTCTCCCCCATCATCTGCCTTTAGAACACCACTTTTTTTTTTTTTTAAGATTTTATTTATTTGACAGAGAGAGACACAGCAAGAGAGCGAACACAAGCCAGGAGAACGGGGTGGGGGGAGGAACACAGGCAGGGGGAATAGGAGAGGGAGAAGCAGGCTTCTTGCTGAGCAGGGAGCCCGATGAGGGGCTCTACCCCAGGACCCTGGGATCATGATATGATCTAAGCCAAAGGCAGACACTTAACAACTGAGCCAGCCATGCACCCCAACAACCACTTTTCTATCTCTGGCCTTCTCAGACTCACTATTTAAACCCAGGAAAAAAGAAAATGACAGCCAGCATAGAGTCAGAATGCAACTAGTTTTTGGTTTTGTTTTTTTTTAAGATTTTATTTATTTATATGACAGAGATGGAGAGAGAGAAGACAAGCAGGGGGAGTGGGAGAGGGAGAAGCAGACTCCCCCCTGAGCAGGGAGCTCAGATGCAGGGTTCCATCCCAGGACTCTGGGATCATGACCTGAGCCAAAGTGGCTTAACCACCTGAGCCACTCAGGTGCCCCCGCAACTAGCTTTTATCCTAGAGAATAAAAAGAAAAAAGAGTTGGGAGTTGGTACGGGCATACCTCAGAGACACGCAGGTTCAATCCCAGGCCCTCACAATTAAAGCATATACCGCAATTAGGTGAGTCAGATAAATTTTTTGATTTCTGGTACATAAAAAAGTTATGTTTACACCATACCCTAGTCTATTAAGTATACAATAGCATTATGTCCTAAAAAAAATGTACATACTGTAATTTTAAAATATTTTATTGCTAAAAGATGTTAACTATCATCTTAGATTTCAGCAAGTTGTCACCTTTTCACTGGTGGAGGGTCTTGTCTCCATGTTGATGGCTGCTGACTGATCAGGGTGGTAGCTGAAGGCTGGGGTAGCTGTGGCAATTTCTTAAAGTAAGACAACAGTGAGGTCTGCCACATCGACAGACTCTCCCTTTCACAAGCTTATTTCTCTGTAGCTTAAGATGCTGACTGATAGCATTTTACCCACAGAACTTCTTTCAAAATTAGATCCTGCTGCTTTATCAAATAAGTTTATGAAATATTCTAAATCCTTGGTTGTCATTTCAACAATCTTCATGGCATCTTCACCAGGAGTAGATTCCATCTTAAGAAATCACTTTCTTGGGGCACCTGGGTGGCTCAGTGGGTTAAGCCTCTGCCTTCTGCTCAGGTCATGATCCCAGGGTCCTCGGATTGAGTTGAGTCTCACATCCGGGCTCTCTGCTCAGCAGGGAGCCTGCTTCCCCCTCTCTCTCTCTGCCTGCCTTGCTGCCTACTTGTGATCTCTGTCTGTCAAATAAACAAATAACATCTTTAAAAAAAAAAAAAAAAAGAAATCACTTTCTTAGGGCACCGGGGTGGCTCAGTCATTAGCGTCTGCCTTCAGCTCAGGTCATGATCCCAGGATCCTGGGATTGAGCCCCACATTGGGCTCCCTGCTCAGTGGGAAGCCTGCTTCTCCCTCTCCCACTCCCCCTGCTTGTGCTCCCTCTCTCACTGTGTCTTTCTCTGTCAAATAAATTTTAAAAAATCTTAAAAAAAGAAAGAAAGAAACCATTTTCTTTATTCATCCATAAGAAGCAACTTCTTATCGATTCCAGTTTATCATGCAGCAATTCAGTCCCATCTTCAGGCTCTACTTCTAATTCTAGTTCTCCTGCTATTTCTACCACACCTGCAGCTCTTCCTCCACTTAAGTCTTGAACCCCTCAAATCATCCATGAGAGTTGGAGTCAACTTTTTCCAAACTCCTGTTCATGTTGATATTCTGACCTTTTCCCATGAATCACAGATGTTCTTAATGGCATCTAGAATGGTGAATCCTTTCCAGAAGGTTTTTAACTTATTTTGCTAGGCATGTGAGAGGAACCACTGTGTAGGGCAGCTACAACCTTATGAAATATAGTTCTTGGGGCACCTGGGTGGCTCAGTTGGTTAAGTGACTCATGATAAGTGACACCTGGGTGGCTCAGTTGGTTAAGTGACTCATGACAAGTGACACATAAGTGACATCATGATCTCAGGTCATGATCCCAGAGCCCTGAGATCAAGTTCCACATCTGGCTCCCCTGGCTCTATGAGGAGCCCACTTTCCCCTCTCCCTCTGCCTGCCACTCCCCAGGCTTGTACTCTCTCTCTCTCTGTCAAATAAAATCTAAAAAACAAAAGAAAAGAAACGTGTTTCTTAACTAAGAAGACTTAAAACCTGAATTACTCCTTCATCCTCAGGCTGCAGAATGGATGCTGTATTAGGAGGCAGGAAAACAACACATTATCAGAGCTCTTAGATCACTGAGCAGCCATATTTTGAAAGGAATCTTTTTCCTGAGCAATGTATCTCAACATGGGTTTCAAATATTTAGTAGACCATGTTTGTACACAGGTGTGCTCTCTTCCAGGGTTGTTTGTTCCATTTATTGAGCACAGGTAGAAAAGATATAGCATAATCTTAAGGGCCCTGGAACTTTGGGGATGGTAAATGAGCACTGGCTTCAAAACTTAAAGTCACCAGCTGCATTAGCCTCTAACAAGAGTCAGCCTGTCCTTTGAAGCTTTGAGGCCAGGCACTGACTCCTCCTCTCCAGCTATCAAAGTCCTCCATGGCATCTTCTTCCCAGAGAAGGCTATTTTGTCTGCACTGAGAAGCCACACTTGTTAATGATCTCAGCTAGATAAGATTCTGGACAACCTGCTGCAGCCTCTACGTTGCCCTTGCTCCTTTACCTTGCATTTTTATATAATGGAGATGGCTTCTTTCCATAAACCTTATAAACCAACCTCTGCGGCCTTCAAACTCTTCTCCAGCTTCCTCAACTCAGCTTTCACACAGAACTGAAAGGTTAGGGCCCTGCCCAGGATGAGGCCTTGGCTTGAGGGAACGTTGTGGCTGGTTTGATCCTCCAGCCAGACACAAAAATGTTCTCTCCATCACCAACAGGACTATTCTGCTTTCTTATCATTCATGTGTTCACTGGAGTAAGCACTTTTAATTTCTCTCAAGAACATTTCCTTTGCATTCAGAAATTGTCTGGTATAAGCGGCCTCGTTTTCACCCTATCTTGGCTTCAATTTCAACAGCCTTTCCTCACTAATATATATAAATATATATATAATATATATATTATATACTAAATATACATAATATATATTATATACTAATATATAATAAAATATAAAATATTTTAATATTTTATTTATTTGAGAGAAAGAGAGTGCATACAAGAGAGCACAAGCAGGGGGGTGGGGCAGGGGGAGAAGCAGATTGCCAACAAGCAGGGAAGGAGCCTAATGCCGGGCTCCGTCCCAGGACCCTAGGATCATGACCTGAGCCAAAGCAGACCATAACCCAATGAGCCACCAAGGTGTTCTAGCTTTTGATTTTAAGTGAGAGACATAAGATTCTTCCTTTTGCTTGAAACCTTAGAGTCCACAGTAGGGTTAGTAATTGGCCTAACTTCAGTATTGTGTCTCAAGGAACAGGGAGGCCTGAGGAGAGGTAGAGATGAGGGACCAACCAGTCAGCAGAGCAGTCAGAACACACACATTATTTATCCATTAAGTTTGCCGTCTTACATGGGCACAGTTCATAGAACCTCAAAACAATTACAAAAGAAACATCTGAGATCACTGACCACAGATCACTATAACAAATAAAATAATGAAAAAGTTTGAAATATTGCAAAAATTACCAAAATATGACATACAGATACAAAGTGAGCAAACACTTTTGGGAAAATGGAGCTGCCCTGCTTAACATATGATTACCACAAACCTTAAATTTTATAAAACACAGGATCTGCAAAGTGCAATAAAACAAGGTATGCCTGTAGTCTCTCTAGCTTCCTTAACCTCAATCAGCTCCCCACAAGCACCTATGCCACTAAGTTACTCTCCATGTTACTGTCCGTCAGATACCACTCCTTACCTACTCCACCACACCTCAATAATGGTTACCTGTCATGAAGTTCTCTACTTCCCACATAACTTCCTTTACTTTTTTTATATACAAACCCCCTTTCTCAGTCACTCAATCTGAGTTTGACAGAAAAACTAAAGATAATCCTAAAGATTACTTTTAAATTATGTTCAAAGGGCACCGGCACCTACGTGGCTCAGTGGGTTAAAGCCTCTGACTTCGGCTCAGGTCATGATCCCAGGGTTCTGGGATCGAGCCCCCGCATCTCTGCTCAGCGGGGAGCCTGCTCCCCCCTTTCTCTCTGCCTGCCTCTCTGCCTACTTGTGATCTCTGTCAAATAAGTAAATAAAATCTTAAAAAAAAAAATTATGTTCAAGTGGGAAAGATCTGGATTTTTCCATCTCCAAAGAGAGTTAACACTTTTATGAAAAACTATATAAATCAAACATTATCTGATACCCAAGTCACACTATATACCCAAGTCTAAATTTATTTTAGACATCATCCCTGCATGTACTATGAAATCACAGACATTGTTAATGGCTTCAGGAAGTTTAAAGGAAAATGAGGAAGTTCAGACAAATGTGCAAACCAAATCTGAATTTTGTATTTTTTAAAAGATAGTATTTTACAACTTAATATAAAATGTATCCAACTATGACCTGTTAATTTGAGAATTACAATAAACCTAATAATGAAAAAATAATTATCACATGAGCATTAGCATGCCAGCGTTAAATGTGAGGCCCCAAATTTGAAGACGTGCTGGAAGAATGTATTTCTTAAATTTTAAATTCAGAGAGGATGAAATTATATGAAAATTCATTTATTTCAGTAAAATCCGTAATTTTCCACTCATCATATACTCATTCTTAAGTGTACTTATGCTGATCCTCCTACCCCAAATCACCACTTACCTCCTCCACCATCCAAACCCTAAGCATCCTTCAGAAACCCCTTCCTAATAGAAGACCTGGGCCTTAGAACCACAGAATGTTAGAGCTGAGCGACAACCTGCCTCACCTGAAGATGAGAAAACTGAGTTCCATATCAAAAAAGAGAGCTGCCAAGGTCACAAAGCTAAATCTGAGGCCCAGGATCCAAATCTGGGTTTCTACCTCCTGAGCCTTTTAATACATCATTCTTTAAGGCCTCTTTAAGGCCTTCTAAAGGCCTCTTTAAGGCCTCCATGTTTTCTGAACTTGACCAGCTCAGATCCCTGGGCCCTGTGCTCAAACTTTAATGTGCACAGAAATCACCTGGAAACTTCATTAAATGCAGAGTTTGATTCAGCACATGACAGGTGAGGTCTGAGATTCTGCATTTCTAACAAGTTCCCAGATGATGCTGAAGCTGCTGGTCTGGGGATCACAGATGGGGAATGGTATGATAGCATTTGATTCAATCCTATCCGATTTAGGCTTATTATTTACTATGTAATTTATGACTCCCAAATCTCTTTAAATCTCCCTAAGCCCCACTTTTCTCATTAAAATATTGCTTGGTGAGGACCAAATGAGATAAATCACATATTAATCCATAAGTCTTGATGCTTACTCTATGTTTGGGTAAATAATGGCTAATTTGAGTACAACTTTTAAGTCAGCACTATATGGGTATTTTACATGTTTTGCATTTAATTCTCACATTAACTCAATGGTAGCTACTCTCATCCCCATTTTTAAAAATAAGGAAACTGGGTGTGAGAGCATTTAAGTAGCTCGTAAAATAAACAAGTACTGAGTTTGGCAACAGGAAACAAACAAACCCAGTCAGCTTCCACATTGTGTATTCTTCACATCATTTACTGAAAAATTTATTTATTGAAAATAAATGTTAACCATCCTCAATGTTAACTACCACTTTTCCCCAGCCAAGAACTCTCTCCTTAACTCCAAATGCCCACTCATAATGTGTCCTGTCCCACACTTAATACCTTCACCCCAGACTCAATCCTCTTTTCATTCACCCCATCTCAATGAAGAGTAACAACACATAGCCAGTCACCAAGCTGGAACCCTGGGACCACACCAGAGAAAGGATTCATTTTGTCAGACCAAATGTTCCCTTCTTTATAATACAAATTCTGTAACACCTCCCTCTTATTATCCTGATGTGAAATTCATAGGTAATAAAACCTTCCAACATCCATACATATAAACAATATATTACCCAACTGTAATCAAAGGGAGACATAAGATGAAATACATAATAAATGTATTTCAAAATGTAAATGTTTGACACAAACTCACTAGAAGCAATAACAGATGTTCTTTCTCTCTTTTCTTTTTTTTAAAGTAAGCTCTATGCTCAATTGGGGCTCAAACTCATGAACCCAAGATCAAGAACCTCATGCTCTACCAAGTGAACCAGCCATGTGCCCCAAATATCTGTTCTTTAACAGAGACCTAAAAGTACAAATGCAGACTCAGACTGACACAGTGTTCTAGTATAAGCAACTCAAATACGGTCAGTGATCAACAAAATGATGCGGATATAGAATCTTCCAAAATGGCAAAAAACTCTAAGCAGTGTTTCAAACAAAACAGTAGAATCTCTTGATTCACACAACAGTCACATTCTTAAAACGTTTAGTATGTTAAAATACTGCAAAAACTACTTTGTGTTTATACATACAACAGAAATTTAGATTTAGATTCAAATGCAAAATCTTTCCCCACTTACATGAGAGCTAAGGGACAACTTGCCTCACCTGAAGGTGAGAGAACTGAGTTCCATATCAAATTGTCTTGTGTTAACATCCAGCATGCCTGCCCCCATCCACTAAATGCCAACACTGTCTTCCAATCTCTGTGACCAAAAATGGCTCCATAAATTCTCAGAACACTCCTGAGGGATGATACGGCCCTGTGGATGGTACAACTGAGCTAGACTATTCCTCCCTTATAAGCCACTGCCAACCATGTCTAGTGAATTGTCTCCTATTCTCACATTCGGGACTCTCTTCAATCTGTTATCCTTTCTCTAGTTCAGGTCCTGTCATTTCTCACCCAGGCTACTGTAACAGCCTCCGAACTTGTCTTTCTGGTTCTGGTCCACTCTACTAACAGTGAAGTGAACTTCCTACTCTGAAGATTATCCATTCAATCAAGAAATATTTATTGCACACTGATTATACACCAGACCCGTTCTAAATCCTCAATCACATCACTCTCCCCTGCCCATACCTTTACAACCCATCACCTACATAGATTTTCAAACATTCCTTCACTTTTATCTGTTTCATATATTGAGTTTCTGCATAAAAGAAATGTTATGCAGATTTCCTTTGTTAAAAGGAAATCTGATTCAGAGCTTTGACAAAGTGATTCATAGCTTTAAAAGAAGTCTGAAGCCTCCAACCTTCAGGATAAAATCTAATCAAATACTCTTCATAGCTAATCATCACCTCATTACTGACATAGTCTCATCTCCAGCTACGCCCATCAACCTTGCAAATACACTCCTGCAACACCTGATATTCCTCAGTTTTTCTGGTACACTCACACTCTTCCATGTTCCCACAGATGCTATTATCTCTGCCAACTGACCTTTTCTTTCCACCTATCCAACTGCTGATTCATATTTAGCCCTCCAGGCTATGTTCAAGCCATGAAACCTTCCCCATTCCTCTAGACAGGCCTCACTGCATCTTCCACTATAGTTTGCACACGTCCTTTAAAAAAAATCTTTTGGGGGCACCTGGGTGGCTCAGTGGGTTAAAGCCTCTGCCTTCGGCCCAGATCATGATCTCAGGGTCCTGGGATCGAGCCCCACATCAGGCTCTCTGCTCAGCAGGGAGTCTACTTCCTCCTCTCTCTCTCTCTGCCTACTTGTGATCTCTGTCAAATAAATAAATAAAATCTTTAAAAAAACAATCTTTTGTACTACTACCACCACCATTTAAACAGCTATCTCTACATTGATCTCCTAAAGTTTACAGGCAGTGATCACGTCTTTTCACCACATTTCTAGCACTGGTTAGTATACAAAACTATCCTCTCAGGAATAACCTTACTGAGGAGAAGAAAAACCTATTAATGTCATTCACCCAAAAAGATAAATTTCCTGAGACGCCTGGGTAGCTCAATGAGTTAAGTGTCTGCCTTCGGCTTGGGTCATCATCCTAGGGTCCTAGGATGGAGCCCTGCATCGGGATCCCCTCTCTCTCTCACTCCCCCTACTCATGCTCTGTCAAATTAATAAATATTTTAAGGATGAATTTGCTTAAACAAGTAGTCAAAATAAGCATCACTCATAGTAAACCACTTGAAATTATGGAGCTTCCCAGGTAAAAAGTAAGTAACAACCACTAGCTACAAAGTAGTTTTACCAAAAATGTTTAACTTGAATCTATATACTCTTGAGGATACAGAAAAATCCAAAATGTGCAATATTCTATAAGACAACTGACCCAGACTCTTCAAGGAATTATAAAAAGCCAAGACTATTCTAGATGAAAAGAAATTAAATAACATCAAAGTGCAAAACATAAAACCTCGATCAGATCCTTGACCAAAAACCAACCAACATAACGATGAAGATTATTTTTGTTATGTGGTATTAGATAATACTACAAAACTCATATAAAAGGGGCACCTGGGTGGCTCAGTCATTAAGCAGCTGCCTTCAGCTCAGATCATGATCCCAGTATCCTGGGATAGGGCCCCACATCAGTGTTAGTGAAATGTCATGATGTGTGAAGGACAAAAAGTGAGTATCTGTGTTTACATATAAATGTATATATACACACGCACACACACACATATACAAAGAAAGAGAAGATAAACGGGGGGTGCCTGGGTAGCTCCGTGGGTTAAAGCCTCTACCTTCAGCTCAGGTCACAATCCCAGAGTCCTGGGATTGAGCCCTGCACCAGGCTCTCTGCTCAGCAGGGAGCCTGCTTCCCTTCCTCTCTGCCTGCCTCTCTGCCTACTTGTGATCTCTGTCTGTCAAATGAATAAATAAAATTAAATTAAAAAAAAAGATAAACAGATGTGGTAAAGTGACAACTACTAAATCTAAATGAAGAACATGTGGTTGTTGTACCATGCTTTCAAATTTTCTGTAGGTTTGAAATCTATAAGTAAAGTAAAAACTAAGTAAAAAAAATTCATATAATCAAATGATCTATGAAGTATCAAAGTAACTGATCTATTAGTTCCTCTTCTCCACTTAACAGATATTTTTATAACATTTTATAACACCCTAAACAGTTTTAGATCAAGTTAAGTGGTCAATCTATATACTGCAAAAATCCAGTCACCCAATGAATAATGGCTGTAAAGCCAAGTCCGCAGCTTACTACTCTCCATATCCAGAGCTCTCTAGGGCTGCAAGGCCTCTGCTTGCTAATTACTGTTTGTCTGCTTCAAGCTTCTGCTTCCCTTCTATATTATGTTCATGTGGTTACAAGAAGGCAGAACATAAACAACCTGGATAGTCAAAACGACTAGTCCTTTCATCTAGTTCTGCCATTAACTAGCCAAGTAATCTTGGGAAAGTTATTTAGTCTAAATTTGCTTGGCCTGCATACTTTAGATGAGGAATGATCACCAACGTGCCTTCTAGCTCTGAAATCTTTTTTTCTTTTTTAAAGATTTTATTCATTCGTTTATGAGAGAGAGAGAGAGAACAAGGGCAGAGGGAGAAGCAGGCTCCCCACTGAGCAGGGAGCCTGATGTGGGACTCAATCCTAGGACCCCTAGGTCATGGCCTGAGCCAAAGGCAGATGCTTAACTGACTTAACCACCCAGGCACCCCTAAAATCTTTTGAGTTTATGAATCCAGTCTTATTTTCTTAATTGAATTTTCCATTAATTATAGTTTCATATGCAGGTCTAAGAAATAAGAGAGATATTTGTGGGTTTTTTAAAAGAGTTTTTTAAAGTAATCTCTACACCTAATGTGGGGACTCAAACCTACAACCCCAATATCAAAAGTCCTATTCTCCACTGACTGAGGCAACCAGGTGCTCCCAGAAAGATACGTATATAATTTGCTCAGTTCCCCCAATACTAACAATTTGCAAAACTGTAACATTATAACCAAGATACTGACACTGATATCATCTACCATATCCACATTTCTCGTTTTTTCACTTGTACTAATTTACATATTAATTTACATATGAGTGTGCATTTATAACTTTTTATCCCATTAATCTACAAAGTAAGCCATTAAGTCCTAGAGGAATCAAAGATAAATGAAAAACTAATTGTGCTGGCTTTTCAAATTATCCTTACCAGAGCGCCTGGGTGGCTCAGTGGGTCATGATTCTGGCCTACTTCCTCCTCTCTCTCTGCCTGCCTCTCTGCCTACTTGTGATCTCTGTCTGTCAAATAAATAAACAAAATCTTAAAAAAAAAAAAAAAATCTGCCTTCAGCTCAGGTCATGATCCCCGGGTCTTGGGACAGAGTCCCATTTCGGCTCCCGGCTCAGCAGGAAGCCAGCTTCTCCTTCTCCCTTTCTCCCACTCCCCCTGCTTGTGTTCCCTCTCTCTCACTCTCTGTCAAACAAGTAAATAAAATATTTTTAAAAATAAATAAATGAATGAATGAATAAAATAAAACTTCCTGTTCTTCAAAAGACACTGTTCAGGGAATGAAAAGAAAAGCCACAGACTGGGAGAAAATATTTGCTCAGTCTAGAACTTATACTGCTAGAGGGGTTGGGAGATGAGCAAAATAGGTGAAAGGGATTAAGTCACAAGGATGAAAAGTACAGCACAGAGGACATAGTTAAAATGCTGTAATAACATTTTATGATGACCATACTTAGAGTGGGGAGCACTGACTAATGTACAGAATTGTCAAATCAGTATGCTGTACACCTGAAGTTATTACAACATTGCAGGCCAACTATATTCCAATAATAAAAATAATTTTTAAAAAGAACATACTGAAAATAAATGAAAAACTCGCAAAACTCACTATTAAGAGAACCCAATTTTTTAATTGGGCGTAAGATTTTAAGAGATATTTCTCTAAGCCTATGCATGGCAAATAAGCACATGAAAAGATACTCAGTATAATCAGTCATTGGGTAAATGTAAAATCAAACCACAACGAAACACCATCACACCTATTAGGACAGATTAAAAAACAATACTGACAATAACAAACACTGTGATAGAGGAACTGAAATAGTGCTGGTGGGAATACCAGAGCTACAAAAGTGTTTTCAGAAGGTAAACATACACTTACCATATGACTCAATAATCCTATTTCTACCTATTCACACAAATATCTGTATGTGAATTCTTAAGCAACTTTATTCATGACCACCAAAACGAGACTCAATTCAAACCCTCTTCCACTGGTGAGTGAATAAGCAAACTCCCCAACATGGAACATTATTTGCCAATAAAAAATGATGAAGTGCTGGTAACATAAACAACGTGAATTAATCTTACACACATTATGCCAAGTAAAAGACACCAGACTCAGCAGACTCTACACTGTAGGATGCCACTCATATGATACAGACAAAATTATAGGGATGGAAAACGATATGTGATCACCAATGGCTAGAGGAAAGGGTTAATTATAAGTGAGCATAAGGAACATTCCCTGGGTGATGTAGCTATTCTATATCTTGATTGTGGTAGTGGTTATACAACTGTGAAAAGTCACAGAAATGCATGCAAAGGGGAAAGGGGGAGGATTTTAATATACCTAGATTATACATCAATCAAAAAATTTAAAAAGTAATTTGTTTGGAAAATAATTTGCTTTGGGGGGGGTGCACCTGGGTGGCTCAGTGGCTTAAGCCTCTGCCTTCTGCTCTGGTCATGATCTCAGGGTCCTGGGATCAAACCCTGCATTGGCTCTCTGCTCAGCAGGAAGCTGGCTTCCCCCTCCCCCTCTGCCACCTCTGCCTACTTTTGATCTCTCTCTCTGTCAAATAAATAAATAAAATCTTAAAAAAAAAAAGAAAAGAATTTGGTTTTTTAAATAAAGTTAAACATACACTTATGTATGCTCCAGCAATTCTATTGCTAGGTATTTACTCAAGAGAATTAAAAACATGTCCACACAAAGGCATGTATGTGAATATACTTACCACTTTCACTCACGAATTGCCAAAACCTGGAAACAACCTAAACGTCCATCAGTAGAAAAATGGATAAACTGAGGTACAGCTACATGATGGAATACTATTTAGCAATTTAAAAAACTAACCACTGATACACACAATATGGCTGCATCTTAAGAATCATGCTCACTGCAAGAAGCTAAGTAGAAAAGAACACAAACTGATGACTATTTATATGAAATTCTAGAAAAGGCAAACTAATCTATAGTAACAGAAAGCAGATCAGTAATTGTCTGACACCAGAGTGGAGGTAGGGGTCAACTGCCCAGGGGCTACAAGGAAAAATCTGGAGATGATAAAAATGTTCTGCATCTTGACTGAAACAGTGGTAGTTACAAGATGGATACATTTATCAAAACTCAAACTACAGACTTAGAAAGGATGCCTTTTATTATATTTAAATTCTAATTCAGTAAGATTGATTTAAAAATTTTGTCAATGACCAATATGAATATAAAACAATCCCATTCATAGTATAAAAAATAGCCTAAAGATATTTCCACATAGATTTAACAAAAAAAAGCACAAAACTTAAATCTTGAAAACTACAAACATTGGTCAAATAAATATATTAAGTAAAAGGGAAAGCATCCCATATTCATGGATTAGAAGACTTAATATCGGTAATATGGTGGGGCACCTGGGAGGCTCAGTGGGTTAAGCCGCTGCCTTCGACTCAGGTCATGATCTCAGGGTCCTGGGATCGAGTCCCACATCGGGCTCTCTGCTCAGCAGGGAGCCTGCTCCCCCCCCCACTCTCTCTCTGCCTGCCTCTCTGTGTACTTGTAATCTCTCTCTCTGTCAAATAAATAAATAAAATCTTTAAAAAAAAAAATATCGGTAATATGGTAATACCCCCCAAACTGAACTACTTATTCAAAGCAATACCTATCAGACTCTGATATCCCTATCCCTGCTGATGTCTTAGTAGAAACTGATCTAAAGGGACCCAAGCATAGCCAAAATGATCCTGAAAGAGAACAAAGGAAGAGGACTCACAGTTCCAGATTTCAACTCACTACAAAGCATCAAGAATTATGTCAGTGTATATGGGCACAAGGAGACATATAGAGTTCAGTGAAACACAATTAGAAGAGTTTAGAAATAAACCCACATGTCCATTATCAACTTATTTTCAACAAAGGTGCCAAGGCTATTCCACAGGGAAAGGACAGTCTTTTCAACAAATCATGCTGGGACAACTGGAGAGCCACATGAGAAAGAATGAAGTTGGACCCTTAACCTCACATCATATATAAAAAGTAATACAAATTGGACCAAAGACCTAAATATTATAATATACTATAGATTATAAAACTCTCAGAAGAAAGCATAGAGGTAAATGTTCATGACCTTGGATTTGGCATAGGATTTTTATATATGACACCAATAGCATGATTTTCAAACTTTTGTTCTTCAAAGGACATCGTCAAGAAAGTGAAAAGGCAACCCACAAATGGGAGAAAATATCTGCATCTCATAGAACTAATAAAGAACTTCTATCTAAGATATATAAAGAACTCTTATAATTCAGGGCTCCTGACTGGCTCAGTCAGTAGAGCATGCAACTCTTGGTCTCAGGGTCATGAGTTTGAGCCCCATGTTAGGAACAAAGAGAGTTTATGTTTAAAAGGGGGGGGGCAAGGGAGCCCAAGGTGGGGCTTATACTCATGACCCTGAAATAAAGACCTGAGCTGAGATCAAGCCAGATACTTAACTGACCAAGCCATCCAGGTGCCCCAACAACCCAATTTTAAAATGGGTAAAGTATCTGAATTGATATTTCTCCAAGAAAGATATCTAAATAGCCAATAAGCAAATAAAAGGATGCTCAACAGCATTAGTCATCAGGAAATGCGAAACAAGACCACAGTGAGATACTACATCACACCAACTAGATGGTAGACTAGAGTCAGATATCAAGATGAGTGTTGGCAAGGATGTGGAGCAACTGGAACCCTCACATACTGCTGATGGGAACAGAAAATGATGCATCCTCTTTGATAGACAGGCAGTTTCTCAAATGATCATACATGTACCACATGACTCAGCAATTCCACTCCTGGGTATATACCCCCCAAAATGAAGACATATGACCACACAAAAACTTGTATACCACTGTTCATAGCAGCATATTCATAAATGTCAAAAGGTAAAAGTAACATAAATACCCATTAACAAGTAAATAGAATAAAATATCTCCATACAATGGAATATTATTATACAGCTATAAAAAGGAATGAAGTACTGACACTTGCTACAACACTGATGAGACTTGCAAAAATCTGCTAAGTGGAAAAAGCCGGTTACATTAGACCACATATCATATGATTCCATTCATTATGAAAACTAAGAAAAAGGGTGTCTACAGAAATCTACTGATTAGATTGCATAAGGCTGAGGAAGGGGGTAGACAGGAAGGTAGAAGTGGGATAGCAGAGGGAGGTTCTTTTTGAGGTTAAGAAAATGTTCTAAAATTGACTGGGGTGATAACTGCACCCATCTTAAACATACTGAAAACCACTATATTTTACACTTCAAATGGGTAAATTATGTGATATTAATTATATCTTAATATGCTATTTAACTGTATGTTCGGTGATCACATAAGCACAATACCTTGATTTTTTTATTAACAATTTTACTACTTTATAATTTGACTTCAAAATAAATATGGGAAGGGGCACCTGGGTGGCTCAGTCACTTAAGCACCTGACTCTTGATTTTAGCTCAGGTCAGGATCTCAGGGTTGTGAGATCCACCCAGCATCTGACTCTGCACTGGGTGTAGAGCCTGCTTGAGATTCTTTCTCCCTCTGTCCCCCCCCCCCCCCCCCCCAATGCAATCTCTCTCTTAAAAAAAAAAAAGGGAAATCACAAACACATCTTTATTTCATTCCTTTCTCCCAAATGATTTTCAGTTATATTATCATAATTCAAAAATTGAAATTGAGAAAATAATTTAATAATAATAATAATTTGTTGAAATCTACTTGTGCCAGGCCCTCATATGCCTTAGCTCACTCAAATCTCATAATAACCCTAAGGAATAAGTGAAGAACTCGCCAATAAAGAAGCAGGCTCAAATAGGTTAAATAGCTAGCTGTCCAGACCTTGAGCACAGCCTGGACTGGAGTCAGTGTTATTCCAATAAACTGCCTCTCTTTTTCTTAGGATTTCACCTAATATACTTTCAGCTTGAAATTTAAATCATTTTACCAAAATTTCTCTTAAAAACTGTTCCCTTAACAGCCAAACACAATGTGTGAACCAGAATAGAGGCAGGGACAACATATGTAAAAGTCATTGTGGAGATAAATGAAGATATTTGAATGTGGACTGTTTACTGGATATGATTATAGAATGTTAATTTTCTTAAATGTGAACACACAAGGGGCACCTGGGTGGCTCAGCAGGTTAAGTGTTTGCCTTTGGCTCAGGCATGATCCTGGGATCAAGGGGTGTTGGACTCCCTGCTCAGCAGGGAGTCTGCTTCTGCCTCTCCCTGAGGCTGAATGGCACTTTTTCTTTCGGTCTTACTCTCTCTCTCTCAGATACATGGGTGAAATCTTCAAAAAATAAATAAATAAATAAATAAAAATAAATAAATAAATAAATGTGAATACACTATTGTGATCATGCAAAAGAAGGTCCCTATTCTTCAAAAGTATATGCCAAACTATTTTCTTGATAAAGTATCATCACCATGCCAACTTACTTTTTAATGGTTCAGCACAAAAAGAAAACATACAGCTGATGTGGTAAAATGTTAACAACTGGTGAAGCTAGAGTAAACAGTGTGCAGGGGTTCACTTATCTCTCTGAACTTCCCTCGAGATTGAAACTTCTCGAAGTAAAAAGAAAAAGTGAGAACTGAAGCTTTAAAAGACTATTTTAGGGTGCCTGGGTGGCTCAGGGTTAAGCCTCTGCCTTCGGCTCAGGTCATGATCTCAGGGTCCTGGGATCGAGTCCCACATCGGGCTCTCTGCACAGTGGGGAGCCTGCTTCCCTCTCTCTCTGCCTGCCTCTCTGCCTACTTGTGATCTCTGTCTGTCGAATAAATAAAGAAAAATCTCTAAAAAAAACCATAAAAATAAAAATAAAAGACTATTTCACTCTGAATACTGTTATATCATTATACATTCACTCTAGAAAATTCACAAGAGAAAAAACATTTTATAAAATTGTATTCTTATCAGACACTAAAAACAGTTTTGAACCAAACACTTAGAATCCATTTATGAAACCTGAATGCCAACTTAATATAAAAGGAATGATGGAGGGGTGCCTGGCTGGCACAGCTGATAGAACATGAGTCTCTTCGTATCAGGATCTTGGATTCATACTCCACACTGAGCGTACCACTTTATTTTTATTTATTTGAGGGAGAGAGCTCTCGTACATGTGAGAGAGAGCACAATGGGTGAGGGAAGGGCAGAGAGTAGTAGACTCCCTGCTAAACAGGGAACCCTACAACACAGGATTCTGGGATCATGAGCTGAAGGCAGACACTTAACCGACTGAACCACTAGGTACCCTGTACCACTTACTTAAAAAAAAAAGAATGATGGAATTTGAAAACACCTATTTGGCAGCTAAGATGTATGTAATCAATGAACCAAAGAATCATGCATGGATTAAAATTACTAATGGGTGAAATTCTGATGAAAAACAGGATGTTTACATAGTATTCCCCACCATGGATTAATTACAAGGGAAAAACAGTAACTTCACAGTAGTGACACCTGGCAGATACCATCTTAAACCAAGTGATCAAAATAATAACAACCAGCAACAATAATGGGACCAAGTGGCATCACCATAACTCCTGATATGATGCACAAAGGACACCACATGCAGTTCCTCAGCATTCCTGCCAATACCACAGTACCTGAATCTAATCATGAGGGTACATTCAATGAACCCAAATTGAGCAGCAATCAATGAAATGTACTCTTCCCAAAAGGCCAAGCTTAAAACCCATTTTAGATTAAAGGAGCCTAAAGAAACCCATTAACTAAATGCAATGCATGATTCTGGATTAAAAGCCTGAAACACTGGGGCACCTGGGTGGCTCAGTGGGTTGAGCCTCTGCCTTCAGCTCGGGTGGTCTCAGGGTCCTGGGATCGAGCCCCGCATCGAGCTCTCTGCTCGGTGGGGAGCCTGCGTCCCCCCTCTCTCTGCTCTGCCTCTCTGCCTACTTGTAATCTCTCTGTCAAATAAATAAAATCTTAAACCTGAACCACAAAAATAATTTCTAAAATAATACTATATTAAACATGTGTAATAATATATGAATTATATATACTAATATTATTGGGTAGGTTGGTAATAGCTGATATATTATCTATAGATCTTGTTTAGTATTAATTTCCTGATTCTGATTACTATGATGTATATGAGAGAATGTGAAAGGGTATCATGTCTGCACATTACTCTCAGAAAGTGAAGGGGGATAAATTATTATGTAAGTAGAAATAGTGGATGAACAGATGAATGGATGAAAGGATAATGGATAGAGGAGGAATGGTGGGGAGAAGACGGTGGTAATGATAGAGCAAATGGGGAACACAGGTGAAGGGCTTCAGGAATTCTTTGTACTAGTCATATATCTTTTCTGTAAGTTTGACATTATTTAAAAATTAAAGAATGTTTAAAAAGTGCCACTCAGGGGACGCCTGGGTGGCTCAGTTGGTTAAGCGGCTGCCTTCAGCTCAGGTCATGATCCCAGCGTCCTGGGATCAAGTCCCACATCCGGCTCCTTGCTCGGCAGGGAGCCTGCTTCTCCCTCTGCCTCTGCCTGCCTCTCTGTCTGCCTGTGTTCACTTGCTCTCTAACAAATAAATAAAAATCTTAAAAAAAAAAAAAAAGTGCCATTCAGTTGTTACAGGAGAATGAGAAAACAAAAGTAAATAATTCTTAAAAGATACTGACATACTCTGCACACAATTTAAGTATTAAGAGAAAAAATTGACTTCTCTCACTTCTAAAATGTCATCTTTCCTGGGGTACCTGGTGGGCTCAATAGGTAGAGCATGTGAATCTTGGTCTCAGGGTTTTGAGTTTGAGGCCCATGCTGAGTTTAAGAATTACTTAAAAAATAAATTTAGAAAATGTTTAATGTCATATTTCCTAACTCTACGCTCTCTATAGCTTTGCTTAAGACTCCTTTTTAAATGCCATGATATTAACAAAAACATATTTTTCACCTACCTTCCAACAGGTCCCTAGAGAATCTGCACTGGCTATCAGTTTTCCTCTCTCATCAACATTACCACTCAGTTCCTTTACCAATAAAGGTCTTAACATTTTACTGAAGTCAAACTTTCCGGGTTCAGTTCTGGGTTCTGCCACCTGCTGACTATGTGACCTTGGGCAAATCAGTTCAGGTCTGTGTGCCTCTGTTTCTTCATCTACAGAGTGAGATAAAGGTGATATCTACCTCATGGGGAATTCAAAATAGATAAATACAACTCAATAGTAAAAAAAATGCATAATCCGATTTTAAAATGGGCAGGGGATGTGAGCAGACATTTTTCTAAAGACACACAAAATGGTCAACAGGTACATGAAAAGATGCTCAACATCACTAATCATTAGGGAAATGCAAATCAAAACTGTAAGATGTTACCTGATACCTGTTAGAATGGCTTTCATCAAAAAGACAACAAATAACAAGTATTAGCAAGGATGTGGAAAAAAGAAAACCTTTTTGCACTGTTGTTAATAATGTAAATTGGTCTAGCCACTACACAGTAAAACAGGATGGAGGTTCCTCAAATGGAACTATCGCATGATCCAGCAATTCTACTTCTGAGTCTATCCAAAGGAAATGAAAATACTATCTTGAAAAAAATATCTGCATCCCATGTTTATTGCAGCATTATTCACAATAGTCAAGGCATTGAAGGCATCTAAGGTTCCATCGATGAATGAATAAAGAAAATGTGGTATACACACAAAATGAGAATATTATTCTACAATTAAAAAAAAAAAAAAAAAGAAGGATCTTGCCATTTCCAAGAACATGAATAGAACTTGAGGGCATTACGCTCAATGAAATAGACAGAGAAAGACAAATAGTGTATGATCTTATTTATGTGTGAAATCTTAAAAAAAGATAAAAACGTGGATTAATAATCGTGTTTAATGATTATTAATACTTTATAATAAACTACAATTTAAATTTAACTTAATCATTAATTTAATTATGATTTAAATTTAAATGGTAAATTAATAATTATTAATAATAATTAATAATATCTATATCAAACTCACGGATACAGAGAATGCATTGGTGGCTGCTAGAGGCAGAGTAGGGGGTGGGCAATATGGTAGTCAAAAGGTACAAATTTCTAGTTATAAAATAAATAAGTCCTGGGGATGTTATGTATGTCGGTGACCACAATATACAATACTGTACTGTATATCTGAAGGCTGATAAGAGAGTAGGTCTTTTTTTTTAATCGGCTCCATGCCCAATGTGGGGCTTGAACTCACAACCCTGAGATCGAGAGCTCCATGCTCTATTGACTAAGTCAGCCAGGCCCCTCTAAGAGAGTTGGTCTTTTAAAGTTCTCATCAGGAGTGCCTGGGGTGGCTCAGTCATTAAGCAGCTGCCTTACGCTCAGGTTATGATCCTGGAGTCCCGGGA